>PVJC01017825.1:0-32128 GCA_004026665.1 Murina feae
AGAGAATCTTAAAAGCTGCAAGAGAAAAGCAGTTAGTTACCTACAAGGGGGCACCCATACGACTGTCAGCTGATTTCTCAACAGAAACTTTGCAGGCCAGAAAGGAGTGGCAAGAAATATTCAAAGTGATGAATAGCAAGAACCTACAGCCAAAATTACTTTACCCAGCAAAGCTATCATTCAGAATTGAGGGTCGGATCAAGAGCTTCACAGACAAGAAAAAGCTAAAAGAGTTCATCACCACCCAACCAGTATTATATGAAATGCTGAAAGGTATCCTTTGAGAATGAGGGAGAAGAAAAAGGAAAGTAAAAATTATGAACAACAAATATATATCAATGAGTGAATCTAAGAATCAAGTGAATAAAAAATCTGATGAACAGAATAAACTGGTGAATAGAATAGAATCAGAGGCATAGAATGGAGTGGACGGATAATTTTGGGGGGTTAAGGGTGTTGGGGGTGCGTGAAGAGACGACAATAATTGTACACCTATGGATGAGGACAGTGGGGGGACAAGGACAGAAGTTGGGGTGGGAAATGGGAGGAGCGGAGCTATGGGGGAAAAAAGAGGAACAACTGTAATAATCTGAACAATAAAGATAAATTTAAAAAAAAAAATAAAAAATAAAAGCTCAGCTTGCCCTAGTTGGTTTCGTTCAGTGGATAGAGCGCCAGACTGTGGACTAAAAGGTTCCTGGATCTATTCCAGTCAAGGACACATGTCTGGGTTGCGGTTTTGATCCCCAGTAGGGGGTGTGCAGAAGGCAGCTGATCAATTATTCTCTCTCATCTTTGGTGTCTCTGTCTTTCTCCCTTCCTCTCTGAAATCAATAAAAATATATTTTAAAAAAGCTCAGCTTTTTTTTTTATCTAATTCCATTACAAAGGAAGGAGCTAGCATCTTCAACAACAAAAAAATAAAAATTATACTTTCTTGTCCAGTGTTCCTTTAATCATGTCTGGCATAAAATCCAAAATTACAAGATATGCAAAGAAGCAGGAAAATGTTCCCAAAATCAAAAGAAAAAGTGAACATAAGTAGGTACAGAGATAAACCATATATTGCTATTAGCAAACAAAAACTTTATGAGTGTGATGAGCTCTTTATAACTAAGAATGGCCACAGTAGGTGAAG
This sequence comes from Murina feae, assembly GCA_004026665.1. NCBI lineage: Eukaryota > Metazoa > Chordata > Mammalia > Chiroptera > Vespertilionidae > Murina > Murina feae. The sequence continues at coordinate 1,139 of PVJC01017825.1, forward strand.
AGATCAGGAATTGCGGGGGAGAAATGCAGATGCTACAACTAAAACAGTTGTAATATAAAAATACACTTTGTTAGATGAGATTAACAGCGTGGAGACACACAATATGCATTGTCCAGACTAAAGCAGAGAAAGAAAATTATTGGCACTATTCAGTCACATAAAGAAATGTAGTACTGATAAAAGCCACAGCATGGATGGACCTTGAAAATAGTGTGCTCACTGAAAGAGACCAGGCACAAAGGTCACGTATCATGGTTCCATTTATATGAAATACCCATAAGAGATAAATCTACAAACAGAAAGCAGATTGATTGATGGCTGCCAGGATTGACGGGAGGAGCAGTGGTTAACCACTCAATGGGTGTGGCGGTGCTTTGAATGGTCTCAATGTTTTAGGTCAAGATAGAGGTGGGTGTTATACGACCTTGCAACTATGCAAACTGCCACAGAATAATACACTTTAAATTGTTCATTTAAAACTTTAAAAAATGGACAAGCACGACCTGTGAGACAATACTTAATGTTACATATTTTCATCTGACATATCATATAAAAAGGAGAAAGAAAAGGCCACAAAATATATTTAGAAGACTGTTGGATAGTTTTAAAATTTGATGAAAATTATAAATGTACAGATTAACAGGATCCACAAACCTTTCTGAGGTTAAGTACAAAGAAAATAATGTTTATGCACATGTAAAACTGCAGAAAATCAGAGATGAAGTGAAGATTTGACTTTGAGTGGTGGGCACACAATCTAGTGTTGAGATGAGGTATCATAGAAATGTACACTTGAAATCTATATGCTCTTATTATCCAATGTCACCCCAATAAATTTAATAAAAAAAGGAGTAGAAAAATTCATAATAATAGTTGGAGATTTGAACACCTAGTAAGGTGCACAGTATACAAAGAGGGACAGAACTGGCACACCCTCTCTCAGGTTGGCCCCAGCCCTGAGCATAAGTGGTGTCACTGGAGGAATTTGGAGCCTACCTGCTGCACGGAGGCTGCTCTGACCAGAGAATTTCACCCTGCAGCCCCACTCCAGGTGAGAGGAACACATACTCCTGCACGGCAGGACTAGCAGAGGACAGGCATGTTTATCTCTAAATGTGAAAAAAGTTTATTTCCATGTCTGCCGTGCTATCCCACATCTGACTTTCAACAAAATACATTATGAAGCATATAAAATGACAGCCAGAAAAAAAAATATGAAGAGAGAAAGCTATCATCAGACTCGGGCCTAGATATGACAGAGTTTGGACCTATCAGAATCTACTCTAATAAAAGAGTAATATCCAAATTAACCATCACCCTGTGCCACCTGAGCCACACCCACCAGTCAATCAGAGCAACCATATGCAAATTAACCCATCAAAGATGGTGCTAATTTGCATACACATGAGAGCGAAGGCTAAAGACAGTGTAGAAGGAAGCCAAGTGCTGCAGAAGGGAGCCAAGTGGTGAAGGGAACGGAGCCGAGGCAGCCGAGACAGTGAGAAGTGGGGGTGGGAGGGCGGGGAGCCGAGGCGGCAGAGACGGGAGCTGAGGCAGGCTTCACTCCCTTCTCTGCTTCGCTCTGGCTCAGGAAGCCCTATTCTTGCAGGAATCTTCCTGAAACAGGTTACTAGTTTAAAATAACTATGATGTGTATATTAAAATTTCTAATGGAGAATGGTGACAGAATACAAGTTCAAATGGGCAATATGAACACAGATGGAAACTATTAGAAATGCTAGAACTGAAAAAAAGAAAAAGCTAGTAACAAAGGTGAATAATGTATTTTATGGCCCATCAGGAGTCAAAATGGCCAAAGAGTAAATTAGTGAGCAAAAAGGTGAAATAAAATAAAAATAGTTAAAAAAATGAGCATATTGAGGCAATATCCAGTGGTTACTGACTTGAATTTCTGGTAAGATAGTATAGGTTTACATTTCCCTATTTCTGTCACTAAATACAATATAAGCCTTGTGCATTACATACAAAACAATCACGGGAGACTAAAAGACAGGAGAAGCAGCCAAACCAGCTGTGATGTCTAGACCCAAGGGATATGATGGTGATAAATTCTCTGGTTTTCTTTCTGCCTCATATATCCCAGATTTGACACTGAAGAATCTAGCAATCCAGAAGTGTCAACAGGTTCAGACAATAACCCCAATAAAAGTCTGCATAGAGCCAGGAAAGGGGCAGTCAGCAAAACAAAACTTAAAACAGGAAACACTGAACTCATCCCCTGCCAGGGCAGCAGCAGACTTCTACTTGTGTGAATCTATAATGAACTGCTTCAATATCTCCATATCAGAAATACTATTCAGCCATAAGAAAGATGAAATACTGACATTTGCAACAACATGGATGGATGTTGAAAAATCATGCAATGTGAAATAAGTCAAACTGAACCATATTTCACTTATATGTGGGATATAAAACTGAAAGAACAAACGAATAAATAAGAAAAATACACAAAAACTCTTAAACACAGACAACAGTATGGTGGTTAACAGAGGGAAAGGGTGTGGGTAGTAAGGATAAAGATGAAGGGGGTTTGATATATGGTGATGGAATAAGATTTGACTTTGGATAGTGGGCACACAATGCTATATACAGATGACGTATCAAAGAAATGTATGCTTAAAACCTATATAATCTTATTAACCATAGTCACCCAATAATTTAATCTAAAAATTAAAAGAAAAATTTTATGCAATGTAAATATTATAAAATATATCTGAAATAAAAAGCTCAGTGTGTGGGCTCAAGATCAGAATGGAGCGACAGATGAAAGAAGCACTTCTTGGAAGATAGAACAATAGGTTTTATCACAATCTGAACCACATAGTAAAAGTACACTGGAAAAAAGTGGAACAGAATCTCAGGGACCTGTGGGATCTAACATTTGTGTCATCAGAGTCCAAGACAACAAGTTGGATAAACGTTGAGGGCATTATGCTACATAAACTAAGTGAGACAGAGAAAGACAAATACTGCATGATATCACATATGTGGAATCTATAAAAGCCAGAAACAAAGTATAAAAATTCAGAAACAAAGTGAAGTGGTGGTTACCAAGTTGTGGAGAAAATTGGGAGCTATTGGTCAAAGGGTACAAATTTTCAATATCAGATTAATAAAGTCTGGGGACCTAATGTACAGCATGGTAATTATACCTAATAACAGTGTGTTAAATACTTGTAAGATCCTAATAGAGTAGATCTTAGATGTTCTCATCAGAAAAAAGGAATGTCAGTTATGTGACTAAAGGAGGTTTTAGTTAATGCATGGTGGTAATTATTTTACATTATATAAGTGTCAAATCAATACACGAGCGCCTTGCCTGGCTCAGTGATTGAGTGTTGACCCATGAATCAAGAGATCACCAGTTTGATTTCTGGTCAAGGTATATGCCCAGGTTGCAGGCGCAATCCCCACTAGGCTGTGTACAGGAGGCAGCTGATGGGTGTTTCTCTCTCATTGAGTTTTCTATTTCTCTATCCCTCTCCCTTCCTCTCTCTCAAATCAAGAAAACCATTTTTAAAAAAATATATATTTTATTGATTTTTTACAAAGAGGAAGGGAGAGGGATAGAAAGGCAGAAACATCAAGTTAGAAAGAGAGAAACATTGATCAGCTGCCTCCTGCACACTCCCCACTGGAGATGTGCCCACAACCAAGGTCCATGCCCTTGACCGGAATCAAACCTGGGACCCTTGAGTCCGCAGGCTGACGCTCTATCCACTGAGCCAAACTGGCTAGGGCAAGAAAACCATTTTTTTAAAAAATACATGAACAACTTAAAGTTTGTGTTTATTCTATCTCAAAAAACCAACTGATTATAACCCAAAGAGCAAAATGAATCTCAATTATTCCATCCTATATAATAAAAGCCTAATATGCAAATCGACCAAATGGTGAAATGACCAGTGGAATGACAGTCACTATGACACGCACTGACAACCAGGGGGCAGATGCCCAATGCAGAAGCTGCCCCCAGCCTGTAGGTTCCAGGCCAGCCAAGGTGTGTGCCAATGGGGGCCCCCAATCACCCCACTGGTCACCTCTAAGGTGGGTGGCAGAGGGGGCCCCCCGATCGCCCCACTGGTCGCCCTGCAGAGGGAAGTGACTGGTGGCGGTGGAGGTGGCGGTCGGGGGCAGAGCTGGTGAGTGGGTGCCGCCAGGCCAGCCAAGGCAGGTGCTAGTGGTGGCCCCCTGATCACCAGTTGCCTCACAGATTGGCCCTGATCACTAGCCAGGCCTAGAGACACTACCTGTCAAAACTTAATGCACTAGTCCTCTAGTATTTATATAATGGAATGATTAAATAAATGGTAGGAATGCACAAATATTTCTTGGAAGAATTCCAAATAATATATGTACATACTCCCCCTGTAGGAGATGAATCTTATTTGCCTTATTTTGAGTGTGGGCCACACTTAATGACTTGTTTCCAAAGAATAGATTGTGGAAATTAGAAAACCATAACATAGTAATAGAGAAAAGTAGCAAACACTACTTTAACCAAATTATGAAGTTTAACATTACTAGTGATGTCATGTATATCAAATATTCCCTGATATAATTTAACTAGGGGCCCGGTGCACAAAAGTTTGTGCACTCGGGAGGTCCCTCAGCCCGACCTGTGCTTCCTCGCAGTCTGGGACCCCTCTGGGGATGTCCACCTGCTGGTGTGCTTGGTCAGCTTGGGTGAGTGGCTGATGGCTGTTTGCAGGCTAGCCAAGACCCCCAGTGTGGATCCTCACCCCATTGGGGTGTGGCTTGCCTGGGTGACAGGCTGAGGGGCGCTTTCAGGCTGCCCACAGTCCCTTCAGGTTTTTGGCCCCTACGGGGGTATCTGGCCAGCCTGGGTGAGGAGCTGATGGTTGTCTGCAGGCTGGCCAAGCCCCCCAGTGGGGTCCCTCACCCCATTGGGGTGTGGCTAGCATGGGTGACAGGCTCAGGGGTACTTTCAGGCTGCCCACAGCTCCCATTGACCCAATGTCCCAGCACAGATGGCTAGAAGCAGGTTTCTGGGGTTTGTTCCTTTAAGCCGGGGTCTAGGCAAGTAACGAAACCTCCTCTCTGCTTCAGCTCTGGCTTCTATAATGAAACAATGTTTCCCTTAGAAGTCAGGCCCGGCCTGCTGTTTGCTTCAGCTCCCAAGGCTTCTATCATTGATACTTTGTTGCAAATATGTTCTCTGGAGCTGAGAGAAGCCCAGGCGGCCTGCAAACAGTTTCACTCCTGCTGCAACGGAAACTGCCTGTTTACTCAGCTCCCTGAGTGCTGGCCTCCATGTTGGCTGAGTTAATTTGCATACAGTCGCTCTGATTGGCTGGTGGGCATGGCTTAGGCGTCCCAAAGAGATGGTCAATTTGCATATTATGCTTTTATTATATAGTATGAAGAAGGCACTTCACTTCTGTGGTATTTACCCTGAAGCTTATAACTCTATTAATGAAAAAACATCAGACAAACCAAAATTGTGGAGCATTCTCCAAGTACCTGACAAGTATTCTTTAAAATTATTAAGTCCATGAAAATCACAGAAAGAATGATAAGCTATCTCTGCTCAGAGGAGACTATGGGGTTATAACTGATATCAATATGGTATCCTGGATGGTGTCTAGAACAGAAAATAATCAAAGGGAAAAAATGGTGAAATCCAAATAGATTTGTATAAATCAGAAATTACATTGTGTCAATGTTAATTTCTAGTTTTGACAATGTACCATGGTAATGTCACATGTAATATTAGGAAAGCTCAGTGCAGGGTATATAGCACTATTCCTCAATCATTTTTTCATTGTTGCTCCTCTAGGGAAACGTTTTAGACATTTTTTCCACCTAACCACTCCCCTTATAAAGTTTTAACGCTATTGATATGATAGATCTGCTTTATGTACTATCATCTGCTCAAGGTGATAATAAACCTCTAAAAAGAATGCATGGTGAGCCTTGGCCTGTGTACTCAGTGGTTAGAGTGTCAGTCTGCAGCCTAAGGATCGCTGGCTGGATTCCCCATCGAGTGCATCTGACCGTGTGTGTGGGAGGCAGCCAATCAATGGTTGCCTGGTGGTCTTACTCACCTCATGTTTCTCTCTCTTTTTCTATCTCTCTCTCTCTTCCTCTCCCTCTCTCTCTCTCTTCCTCTCCCTCTCTCTCTCTCTCTTCCTATCCCTTTCTAAAAAATCAGTGGAAAAATATCCTTCCATGAGGATTAACAAACAAACAAAATGCATGGTGCATATAACTCTCCCTACAATCTTTTGCAGCTTTGCTATACTAGTAACACTATTTTTCTCCCCAAAGTAAAAAATATATTTAAAAAACCCTGTAAACCAAAGTAACAATAAAAGTGAATTTTCTCAATCTGGAAAAAGCACATGTGAGACCCATGTAGCTTACTAGTAATGGTAAAATACTCAACATTTCCCCATAATGTCAGAATTAAAGCACAGATGTTTGCTGTAATCAATTCTATTCAGCATATCATTAAAGTCCTAGCCTGTACCAGGAAAGAACATTAAAGTGCATTAAAGTGTATATTTTGGAAACAAAAGAGTGATTTTTTTTTCAGTTGATAGAATCACATGTGTAGATAATTCTAAAGAAATCCACAAAAAAGTAATGGGTCATTTTAGTAAAATCCCAAGGTACAAAAGTAACAAAATATTCCTGAGAGAAAAATTTAAAACACCTAAACAAAAGATGAACTATTTTAACAGCTTTGATTCAGTGATTCAAAGATGTTGACATGAAAATTCTTCCTAAATTGAATACATTGACAGTCAAAAATCTCTGCAGGACTTTTTTGAAGATAATGCAAGCTTATTCTAAAATTTGTATGGAAATGCAAAGGGTCTGGGATCTGGATTAGTCATATAATGAAAAGGAATAGCAATGTTAGAGAACATTCAAGACTTACTCTAACAACAACAACAAGAGAAACTGCCATACAGGTATATGGATGAACAGACAGATCAATAGAAGGAATGAAATGTTTGGAAATAGAGTAATACACAATTATTTGATTTTCCATTAAGTTGCCAATGTAACTCATTGGGAAAAGAAAATCTTATGAATAACCTGTGATGGAATAACTTGATATTACTATGGAAATAATGTATCTTGATTACTAACTCTTACCTACATAAAATTAGTTAATTCAAGATGATTATAATTGTAAAACCTAAAATCATAAAGCTTTTGCAACAAAATTTATGAGAATGTCTTGATGACTTTGTGGGTAAGCAGTCATTTATCTATATACTAGAGTCCTGGTACACTAAATTCGAGCACTGGGGGTTGGTCCCTCAGCCCAGCCTGTGCACTCTCACAGTCCAGGACCCCTTGTTCCTTACTACCCACCTGCTTGCTGCTGCTTACTGCTCAGCTCACTGCTCCTTAGTGCTGCCTGTGGGAGTGCATTGACCACCAGTGATCATCTCCTGCATTGAGCATCTGCCCCCTGGTGGTCACTGTGCATCATAGCAACCAGTCATTCTGATCATTTTGCTATAAAGGTCGCTTAAGCTTGTATTATCTACTAGACCCCTGGTGCACGAAATTCGTGCACACAGTGGGGGTGGGAGGTGGTGGTGGTGTCCCTCAGACCAACCTGCATCCTTTACAATCTGGGACCCCTAAACGGGCAGTCAGACATTCCTTTCACAATTCAGGACTGCTGGCTCCCAACCTCTAACCTGCCAATTGCCCCTAACCACTCCCCTGCCAGCCTGATCAATGCCTAACTGCCCTACCCTGTGCTGGCCTGATTGCCCCTAACTGCCCTACCCTGCCATGATGGTTCCCCCAACTGTCCTCCCCTGCAGGCCTTGGTCCCCCACAACTGTCCTCCTCTGCCAGCCTGGTCCTCCCCAACTGCCCTCCTCTGCCAGCCTGGTCCCCCCCAACTGTCCCCCCCTGAAGGCCTGGGTCCCCCCTCAACTGTCCTCCCCTGCAGGCCTGGGTCCCCCCCAACTGCCCTCCCTTGCTGGCCATCTTGTGGTGGCCATCTTTGACCACATGGAGGCAGCCATCTTGTGATAGTCAATTGGCATATTACTCTTTTATTAGATAGGACTAGTGACCCATGCATGAATTTCACCAGTGTCCCTTAGCTCAGCCTGCACCCTATCCAATATGGGACATCCCTCTCGCAATCTGGGACCACTGGTTCCTAACCGCTCATCTGCCTGGCTGCCTGATCACCCCTAACCACCCTGCCTGCCAACCTGAAAATCTCCAACTTCCTTCTTTCCTGCCTAATCACCCTTAACTGCCCCACCTGCTGGCCTGATCACCCCTAATTGCCCACCCTTCCAGCCTGTTCACACTCAACTGCCCCCCCACCAGCCTGCTTACCCCAACTGCCCTGCCCCTCCCTCTCCCCCCCTGGCTGGCCTCATCACCCCAAACCTGTTTCTGTCTCGGCCTTGCCACCATGTCTTTTTCTGGAAGGTCTCCCAGTCTAATTAGCATATTATCCTTTTATTAGTATAGATACTAATAATAGAGGAATTGCAAATTGTTCAGGATGCCGTCACAGTAACAGTAATGACTGAACAGTAGGCTGCATGGGATGACCAGGCCAGTGGGGGGGCAGTTGGGGGCAACCAGGCTGGCAGAGGAGGGCAGTTGCAGGTAACCAGGCTGGCAGAGGGGGGAAGTTGGGGGCAATGAGGCTGGCAGGTGGAGCAGTTTTGGTGGTCAGGCCGGCAAACAGAGGTGGTTAGGGGTGATCAGGCTGACAGTGGAGACAGTTAGGGGTGACCAGGCAGGCAGGCAGGTGAGCAGTTAGGAGCCAATGGTTCCGGATTGTGAGTGGGGTGTCTGACTGCTAGTTTAGGTCGGATCCCTTGGATCGGGCATAAACTTGCAGTCGGACATCCCCCAAGGGGTCCTGGATTGGAGAGGGTGTAGGCTGGTCTGAGGGGACCCTCTTCCCCCGTGCATGAATTTGTGCAACGGGCCTCTAGTCTACACTAATAAAAGAGAAACATGCAAATTGTTTATCTCCGCTATACCCCAAACCATGCCCACCAGCCAATCAGAGCAACTATATGCAGATTAACCCAACCAAGATGGCGGCTGGCAGCCACGGAGCTGGAGTAAGTAGGAGGCTTGGTTGCCCCGGTGATGGAGGAAGCCAAGCTTCCCACCTGCTCTGGCTGGCTGTGGCCTCTGTTCAAGGCAACAAAGTTTCAATTATAGAAGATAGATAAATCCCAGATAGTTGCTTCCATCCAGTCTTGCTGGGAGTTTGGGTCACTGGAGAACTGGCCAGCCTGCAAACAGCCATCAGCCCCTTACCCAGGATGGCCCCACACTCATGGAGTGAGGGTCTCTGTTGGGGGGCTTGGCCAGCCTGCAAACAGCCATCAGCCCCTCACCCAGGCTGACCATTCACCCCATCAGTACCCCCCCACCCTGACGGGGCTGTGACCAGCCTGCAAACAGCCATCAGCCCCTCTCCCAGGCTGGCCAGGCACCCCAACAAGATACCCTTCAGGGCAAACTAGCCAATCCCCACCTGTGCAGCAGGCCTCTGTCCTATATAATAAAAGGGTAATATGCAAATGGACGCTAACAGCAGAACGACTGGGAATGACTGGTCACTATGACACACACTGACCACCAGCAGGCAGACACTCAATGCAGGAGATGCCCCCTGGTTGTCAGTGTGCTCCCACAGGGGGAGCTCTGCTCATCCACAAGTCAGGCTGATGGTTTCCAACAGAGCAGTGGTGGCAGGAGCCTCTCCCATCTCCTCAGCAGCGCTAAGGATGTTCGACTGCAGCTTAGGCCTGCTCTCTGCTGGCAAGTGGACATCCCCCAAGAACTCCCAGGCTGCCAGAGGGGTGTCTGACTGCCAGCTCAGGCCCGTTCCCCCTAGGGAGTGGGCCTAAGCTAGCAGGTGGACATCCCCCGAGGGGTCCCAGGCTGGGCTGAGGGACCCCCTCCTCCCCCGAGTGCACAAATTTTTGTGCACTGGGCCTCTAGTATAGATACAAAAACCTATGCAACCAAACAACTGAACGTCTGGTCAACTGGTCACAATCACTCACACTGATCACCAGGAGGCAGACACACAACACAGGAGCTTCCCCCTGCTGGCCAGGGTGCTCCTACAGCCAACCTCCCGTGTCAGCCAACCTCCTGTGGTCCCTTCCTCCAGCTGGCCAGCCCCAATGGGCCCCTATCGGGACTGGGCGAGATGGCCCTGATCGACCCCGATCACCACCTGGACAAGGGACCCCCACCCATTCGTCCACTGTGCCTCTAGTTTACTATAAAAGAAAAAATGATAAATTGAAGTTCATTAAAATTAAGTACTTAGCATTTGAAAGACTTAAAAAATTAAAAGGCATTCACAGGGGAGAAAATATGACACATGATTTATATTTAAAACCTACAAAGGACTTATATATCCTGTTTCCCTGAAAATAAGACAGTGTCTTAATGTTTGCTCCCAAATATGCACTAGGTCTTATTTTCATGGGATGTCTTATTTTTCCATGAAGAATAATACGGTACACATTTATTATTGAACAACAAAAGAAAAGGAAATTTATTACCTGTATATGGTATGGTAGTAGTTGTCATCACAAACCAGCATAACCAGACAAACTGAATCCTACAGTATCAAGAATTTCTTGTTACCACCGTTATTTCCATGTACAATAATCTATGGTACATTTACTCATTTATTCAATGACAGTCATGTCATCATCTTCTGGGACATCATCATAACAATCCAAACCCTGAATTTCCTGGTGAATTTCTTGTGACTCCATTTCTTTCAGAATCAGTGGACCAAATCTCTCATGTTTAGCAAGAGCACTGCCCTTAAATGAGTACTTCTTATCAAGGTAGCCTGCTGGTAGTGCATTTGCAATGCAACTGTCAGTGATTTTTCTCCCATGAATTCTTCACCCAAGTCACAACCTCTTGCAGTTTAGGTTTCACAGAGTTTCCGCGCTGATTTCTCTCCATTCTATTTTCAATGTAGTCATTAATTTCCATGCACAAATTGTCTTGAACGGCCTTATTATCGGGGAGGTCTTATTTTTGGGGGGGATGCCTTATATTTAAGCAAGAGACAAAACTGTAAGTAGGTCTTATTTTGGGGGAGTGTCTTACTTTTGGGGAAACAGGGTAGATTAATAGAAAGACCAGTTTTTAGATGTCATGGCAATACCACACTTCTATAAAAGTTTTTAAGTGTTTGCTCGTAATTTCTATAGTAAATTCGTCTACCAGTAAGAGAGTATTGCATACTGGGACAGATCTAAGGCTCACTCAGTAGCATTGCCTTAGTGGACATCAGTTCATATAACTCACTCAGCTTGAGTTTCATTTACTTTTTCAAATGTCAAGGTACAGAATCAAAGTCTTTCCCTATCAAGTAATTAATCCAGTGCTCATTCAGTTGATTGAAATTGCAGAAAGCAGCTCTATAATTACTTGCAACATTTTACTTATGGGAAGCTGGAAATTAGGATCTTTAAAAAATGTATTATGTATTTGTATAGGGGAACCATGATAGCTGTGTGTAAGTTTTTTTAAAACTCTTTTTTATTGTGGTAAAGTATACATAATAACATTTAAGCCACATTTAAGTGTACAGATGTGGCATTAAGTACATTTACATTATTGTGCAACCATCACCTCCATACATCTCCAGAACTTTTTTCATCTTTCCAAACTGAAATGTAGTGCCTACTAAATAGGGCCTTGTAAAATTTAGACTGGCAATGACCTCATCACACCATTAACTTTGTTGTTTATCTTTAACATATTTTTATTGCCTTTTTCTTTGTTCAGCTTAGCTATTTATTGTTCTGTTGTATTTAGTAACCCTTCTTTTCTTATTTAGGGTACATCTCTGAAGGGTTCCTGCTTATGCAGCATGCCTTGGATAAGGCCATCATGAAATATCACAACAACAAGGCCACACAACAGTTGTTCACAAATGTTGATGCATTTGTTCAGAGATTTCCATACCCAACATACAATCATGATTACTTCTATATCCAATTTAATGTTTTTGCCCCTTTAGTGTTCTTATTTATCTTCATTGTGAATTATCTCACCATCATTCAGTCTCTTGTGTGGGAAAAGGAAAACCGACTGAAGGTAACTCCACTTTCTTGTGACATAGGGCTCTGTGGAAAATGTGGGGTCTTTCAGGCAAATGTTTAAATTTTTAAATTTAATTTATTGGTGTGACATTGGTTAATAAAATCATAAAGGTTTGGGGTGTACAGTGCTATAATACATCATCTCTGTGTTGTATTGTGTGTTCATCACCCCAAGTCAAGTCTCCTCCCAACATCATTTTCCCCTCCATTTCCCTCTACTACCTGTCCCTCCTCCTTTCCCTTTGATAATCACCACACTGTTGTCTGTGTCTATGAGGTTTTTTTTTCTTAATCCCTTCACCTTTTTCATCTAGTACCCCTCCCCTGCAACAGCTGTCAGTCTGTTCTCTGTATCTGAGTCAGTTCTATTTTGTTATGCCAAGTGAAATAAACCAGTCAGAGAAAGACAAATACTATATATGGAATCTAATGGAGAAAATAAACTTTTGGGAAAACTTTTGTGGAAGGTTGGATTATTCCTACCCACTTAGTATTGGAGGGTGGTTATGATTAGTAACAGATAAGAAGTGAGCACTTATTCTCCAGACAATTTCTTAAAACTGTCTTTCTTGGAGTTCTTAGTTTGGTGTTTAGTTTTCTTTCTAGAAGACAATGTCACAAGAATATTGCAGTTAGAATTTAAATGCCAAATGCTCTAAATATACCTGGAATAAGGTGAAATACAAATAAATAACTAATTTGGTTTGTAAAATTGTGTCTACATGAATTTAGATAAAAGTTTACCAATTTCTGATTTCTGAGTTTTTTGATAAATTTGTGTAATTATCAATGATAAATTAACACTTTTTCCTTTGGGTCCTCAGAACATGATACATGAACATCAACCCTATGGCTTAAAATACTGATTCTTTTTTATTTTAAAATTTCTCATTGAAGTATAACACACATACACGCAGAAAGAGTGTCTAAACTACATGTACATGTCAATCTATTCAGGCTGCTGTAACAAAAATACCACAAACTAGGTACCTTATCAACAACAGAAATTTATTCCTTACAGTTCTGGAGGCTAAAAAATCCAAGATCAAGGCGCCAACATATTGGTGTCTGGTGAGCACCTACTTCATGTTTCATAATTAGCACCTTCTCATTGTGAACCCGCAAAGTGGAAGAAGCAAGAATTCCTCCCAGGCCTCCTTTGTAAAAGCAGTATCACCTCATCAATTTCTCAGAGGCCCCATTAAAGTGCCATAAGAAACTGACCACTTTGTCACGACCCTGCTAAGCAATAAAACACTGCCAACAACATTTATTATTGGTTAATTTTATCTGTTTTTGAACTTGATATAAATGTAATCATGTACTATTTTGTGTCTCTGTAATTCATTCTGCTACACATGTAGCTGTAGTTCATTTATATTTGTTGAGTTCTATGAGTTTTAACATTCCATAGTATGACTATCACTATTTTCCCTTAATGTTTGGGGTTTGGGTATTATTAGTAATGCATCTATGGACATTTTTTATATATATATATTTCTTTTTTCCCCTTGAATGCTAGGTTATGCATATTTAGATTTAGTGAGTAACATCAAAGTTTACCAATAAAGCTCTACCAATTCCATTAGCAATATTTGAAAGTTTAGATTTTTCTGTATCTTTACCAACATTTGGCATTGTCAGTGTTTTCTAATTTTCAAAAGTTTGGTGAATGTGTTGGCCTGAAAAGTTGACCGATTTTTCACTTGTCATTTGTACAAGTATTTCACTTCACTGGTTAACTCCTAAGTATTTTATTATTTTTATGCTATTGTAGATGAAATTATTTCCCTAATTCCCAATTCAGATTGCTCACTGGTACTGTACAGTGTTCATCTGATTTTTGCTTGTTGACTTTGTATCCTTTTACTTTGATGAATCATTTATTAATTCTAACTTTTTTGTGTGTGGAATTTTTATGGTTTGCTCCATACAAGATCATACCATCTACCAATACTTTTACTAATTCTTTTACAATTTGAAAGCTGGCATCCTTGCCTTTTTCCTGATCTTAGGTGAAAGAGAATGTTAGCTATAGTTTTTTACATGTGACCTTTGTTATGTTGAGGAGTCCATCTATTCCCAGTTTGTTGAGTGTTTTATCAGTTTTTCAGTTTCTGCATCAAATTGAGATGATAATGTGTTTTTCCCTAATTTTCTGAATGTGGTGCATTATGTTAATTAATTTTGTATGTTGAACCCTCTTACATTCCATGAATAAATTCTACTTGGTCATACTGCACAAACCTTTTACTATGTGGCCAAATTTGGTTTGCTATTATTTTGTTGAGGGACTTTGCATCATATTTGTAAGACATTGTTCTGTAGTTTCTTCGCCTGTGTATCTGTCTGACTTTGGTATCAGAGTAATATTGCTCCCATGGAGTGATTTAGGATGTGTTCCCTCATCTTCAAAATTTTGGAAGAGTTTGAGAGGAACTGTTGTTTATTATTCTTGAAATATTGGGTAGCATTCACCAGGTAAGCCTTCTTGTCCAGAGATGTTCTTGGTTGGAAGATTTTGACTAGTGATTTGATCTCTACTAATTATTAATCTGTTTAGATTTTCTGTTTCTTCATAATTTAGTCTGGCAGGTTGTGTGTCTCTGGAAATTTATCCTTTTCATGTAAGTTACCCAAATACTTGGCATATAGCCATTCATAGTGTGCTCTAAGATCCTTTTTATTTTTTGCAACATTGGAAGTAACGTCCCCAATTTCATTTTTTTATTTTAATAATTTGAAGTATTTTTAATTTTAGTTGTTTGGCTAAAATATTGTCAATTCTGTTGGTACTTATGTTTATTGATTTTCTCTATTGTTTATTATCTAATTTATTTATCTACTTTGAGCTTTATTACTTTCTTCCTTCTTCTAGCTTTGGCTTTAGTTTTTCTTTTCAGTTCTCTAAGGTGTGAACTGAGGTTCCTGATTTGAGACCTTCCTTCTTTGTTAGTGTAAGCATTTATGTTTGTAAATTTTCCTCTGAGCCCTACTTTCACTGCCTCCTATAAGTAAGTTTGTTGTGTTGTGTTTTCATTTTCATTTGTTTCAAGGTATTTTCTACTTTCCATTCTGATTTTTTTGACTCATTTGTTGTTTAAGACTGTGTTGCTCCCAAATATTTGAAATTTTTAGTTTTCCTTTTGTTATTGGTTTTTATTTTTAATATATTGTCTTTAGAAAAGATACTGTTTGTGATTTGTCTTCTTAAATATAGTAAAACTTATTTTGTGGCCTAACATATTGTCTATCTTGAATATTCTGTGCACACTTGAGGAACACCTGTAGTCTGCTGTTATTGGATAGTGTGCTCAGTATATGTCAGTAGGTTCAATTGATTTATAGTGTTGTTCAAGTCCTATATTTTAAAAAAATATATAATTTTATTGATTTCAGAGAGGAAGGAAGAGATAGAAATATCAATGATGACAGAGGATCATTGATTGGCTGCCTCCTGCATGCCCCCCATTGAAGATTGAGCCCTCAACCTGGGCATGTGCTCTGACCAGGAACTGAACGGGACCTCCTGATTCATAGATTGATGCTCAACCACTGAGCTATGCCAACCAGACAAAGTCCTGTATTTTTAAATTAATTTTCTGTCCAGTTGTTCTGTCTATTATTGAAAGTGGTATAGTGAAGTGTCTAGCTATTATTGTAGAACTATTTCTCCCTTAATTCTGTAATTTTTAAAAAATTTGTTTTATTGATTATTAGAAAGAGGAGAAGATAGAGGGATAGAGTGACAGAAACATTGATGAGAGAAACTGCATGCCCCCTATTGGGGTTGAGCCTGCAACCCAGGCATATACCCTGACCAGGAATAGAACCACTTGGTTCATTGATCAGCATTCAACCGAGCCACACTGGCCAGGCTAATTCTGTAATTTTTAATTCTTGTATTTTGGAGCTGTGATGTTGATGCATACATGTTATAATTATTATACCTTCATGATAAATTGACCCTCTTTTCAACATACAATACCTTTCTTTATCTCCTGTAACAGTTTTGATTTAAGTATATTTTATCTGATATTAGTATAGCTACCCTAGCTCTCTTGGTTACCACTTGTGTGGAATATCTTTTCCCATCTTTTCACTTTTACACATTTGTGAATCTAAAAATGAGACTCAACAATACTCTCAACTATCTTAACATAAGTAATGTTTATAAAACACTATACTGATAATGGCACAATATACATTGTTCTCAAGTGCACTGATTGGCTAGATACTTAAAGTTATACAGAGTACTCTCTTATCAAAGTGGAATTGAATTATAGATTCAACAATACATCATATAGATGCAGTACATCTAGGAAAAAGCAAATATTTGGAAGTAGACCATATATTGTCAAAAAACAAATCTCAAACTTAAAAGCAATGAAATAATATAAGTACATTTAAAAAATAATAGTGGATGGAAAATTAAGACTCAGTAACAATTTGTTATCTAGCAAAACTCTAGTATTTGTGTAATTAAACAACAAACTTATCATTAATCAATAGCTCAAAGACCGTTACAAAGGAATTAGAAAATATTTAAAACTAAATAATAGTGAAAAATACAAAAAGAACCTATAGAAATCCACTTGAAAGGAAGAAAGAAAAAAAGAAGGAGAAAAAGAAATAAATTTGTTTTTATTGAGGTATATTTGACATTTAACATTATATTAACTTTAGGAGTAGAAAAATGATTCCGTATTGTATACATTGTGAAGTGATCACCACCATAAGTCTAGTTAACATTCATTACCAGACATAGTTACAAAATTTTTTTGTCATGTTATGAAGATTTTTAGGATCTACTCTCTAGCAGCTTTTAAATATATAATACAGCCTTACCAGTGTGGCTCAGTAGTTGAGCATCGACCCATAAACCAAAAGATCACTAGTTGGATTCCTGGTCAGGGC
Source organism: Murina feae (assembly GCA_004026665.1). Taxonomy (NCBI): domain Eukaryota; kingdom Metazoa; phylum Chordata; class Mammalia; order Chiroptera; family Vespertilionidae; genus Murina; species Murina feae. Next base: position 18,202 of record PVJC01017825.1, read on the forward strand.
ATATACCATAGTTGTGGACTTAATCCCTAGTAGGGGGTGTGTAGAAGGCAGTTAATCCATGAAGTTTCTTACCCATGTTTCTATCTCTACTAGAGGCCTGGTGCACAAAAATTTGTGCACTTGGGTTGGGGGGAGGGGTCCCTCAGCCAAGACCAGCCTGTGCCCTCTCGCAATATGGGACCCCTCCGGGGATGTCCACCTGCTGGTTTAGGCCTATACCCTGGAGGATTGGGCTTAAGCTGGCAGTCAGACATCCCTCTGGAAGCCCGGGAGCCCTCAGGGGATGTCCACTTGCCAGCGGGGAACAGGCCTAAGCTTCAGTCGGACATTCTTAGCACTGCTGAGGACATCCTTAGCACTACTGTGTTGGCAACTTGCAGCCTGGCTTGTGGCTGAGCAGAGCTCCCCCTGTGGTCAGTGTGTGTCATAGTGACCAGTCATTCCCAGTCGTTCTGCTGTTAGGGTCAATTTGCATATTACCCTTTTATTATATAGGATTCCTCTCCCTTCCTCTCTAAAAAATCAATAAAGACATATTTAAAAAATAACAAATACATATACAAAAACAAATACATATAATACAGTATTAACCATAGCACTATGCTGTACATTACATTCCCATGACTTATATTTAGAAATTGTGCCTTTTGATCCTCTTCACTCATTTTTCCCACCCCTCTTCTCCCACTTTTGGCAGTCACCAGTATGTTTTTTATCTATGAACTTGTTTTTGTTGTTTCTCTCTCTTTTCAGATTCTATATGGATTTATCTTTCTTTGTCTGACTTATTTCACTTAGCACAATGTCTTCAAAGTCCATCAAAATTGAGTTTTTCAGATTCCCTATATTGCCCCCACACATGCATATTATCCACATCCCCTATTAGCGTGGTCTATTTGTTACAATTCATGAACCTGCTTTGGCACATCAAAATAATTTATAATCTGAGTTTAAATTAGCATTCACTCATGGTGGTCTACATTCCTTTAATACCTCCTGGAAGAGGATGAAATTAATAGGAAGGAAATATTAATCTAAGCAGGTGTCCTCAAACTATTGCCCGTGGGACACATGCGGCCCGCCGAGGACATTTATCCGGCCCGCCGGGTGTTTTTGCTGCCTTGTTTTTTTACTTCAAAATAAGCTATGTGCAGTGTGCATAGGAATTTGTTCATAGTTTTTTTTTTAATATATATTTTATCGATTTTTTTACAGAAAGGAAGGGAGAGAGATAGAAAGTCAGAAACATCGATTAGCCTCCTCCTGCACACCCCCCACTGGAGATGTGCCTGCAACCAAGGTACATGCCCTTGACTGGAATTGAACCTGGGACCCTTCAGTCTACAGGCCGACACTCTATCCACTGAGCCAAACCGGTTAGGGCTATTCATAGTTTTTTTTTTAAACTATAGTCCAGCCCTCCAACGGTCTGAGGGACAGTGATCTGGCCCCCTGTTTAAAAAGCTTGAGGACCCCTGAAGTGGTGTGTAGTTTCATTTAAGTGTTTTTTTTTTATGTCTGAACAAGATCTGATTCTGGGGAAATCATGTCAGAGTTTATAAGCAACACAGCATTGCCATTCACCAGCTGAATAACTCTAATCAAGTCATTTGACATTCTGAGCTTTGATTTCCATCTCTATGAACTTGGCATGATGTTGCATCACCCATTTTGGTTGCAGTGAAAAGTAGATTAGATCATGCTGTGAATGCATTTTGTACAAGTGCAAATTTTATACAGTTGGTTTGTGTTAACTCTTCCACAGGAGTACCAGCTCATGATCGGACTCAGCAATTGGATGCTCTGGGCAGCCTACTTCGTCACGTTTCTTACGTTGTATTTGGTTATCATCTCTTTTACATGCCTATTTTTCTTTGTCAAGGCAAGTGTCTGCTGCAGCTCAACTTTAAGAGGGAAACAGAGATGTGGTACGGGCGGGCCGCTAGCATTCGGGTTGGCAGGGAATGAGAGTGTGCCTGCTTCATCCCTGACAGAGTAGCCTTTAAACCTCATGTGTGGAGCTTCTGTAGACAGTGACTGTTTACTCTCCATCTCCCTGAGCGTTGTCATAAGTTTCACCAGTACTATTAAAATACTTAGAGATATTTCGTCTCTCCATTTTTGTTTGGTTGTGACCACTGAGTGTGTGACTAACCTGGCTTCTTGGTTGTTTTGCTAGATGGAACCTGTGCCGATCATCCAGTACAGTGACCCGTCTCTTATTTTTGTCTTTTTGCTGTGTTTTGCCATCGCCACAATATTCTTCAGCTTTATGGTCAGCACATTTTTCAATAAAGGTGAGTCTAAACCTTCTCCTGGGAAAGCTTCTCAGTGATTAAATGAGGATCATATTTGGAAGCTCCTTCTGAATGTTAGTTACAACCTCATTGATAGCCGCTGTTTACTGAAAAAACAAGTATATGAACTTGAAATGATTTGAAAAGGAATGAAGAGAGCATTAAAGTTAATGTAGTGTAGCATTCATATGCTAAAGGATAAACATCAAAGTAAGACCATATCTGTGTGTTTCTCTAACCTTTAGCTGCCAACTCTGCACAGCATCCGTTTAACCATCTCCTAGGAAGGGCTGAGACTGGCTTCCACGTACTCTGCCACAGAAACTCACGTCTGCCCGTATCTGCTGATGACTCTGTGGTCTGTGGAGGAAGAAAACAATACAATTGCTTCACTGAAAGGAAAAGTCCTTGCACTTAACAATAGATTCCTATTGTATCCCATGTATTTGAAATACAGTGTCTGCCCCCATGGATCTGACACTGAATCTCAATCACATGCTCAAAAATGATTTGACAGACATGCAGAGAGATGCAAATCATTGGAGCACAACACACACAAAAAAAAGGGTTAAAATACTCCAGCTCCAGATTGAAGCTGGGGTAAACCTAAGAATGCCTGCCGTAGACGTGGTTTTAAACATCATTGAAGGATTGGGAGACTGGAATGGAAGTCAAGTCAAATAAGCAAATGTTCATTCGTTCATTCACTCATCCCTTTCTTTATGTTGGCATGTTATCTAATATACAAAGGCAAATAAAAATTGTTTCCTTGTATTCTAAAATATATTTTTATTGAAATGAGAGAGGAAGGGAGAGGGAGAGAGAAATAGAAACATCAGTGATGATAATCATTGACCAGCTGCCTCCTGCATGCTTCCTACTGGGGATCAAGCCCACAATCCAGGCATGTGCCCTGACCAGGAATTGAACTGTGACCTTCTGGTTCATAGGTCAATGTTTAACCACTGAGCCATGCTGGCCAGGCTGTTTCCTTGCCCTTTTGAGGGCTCACATGTCAATAATAGACATGACCAAATAGCTCTGTTTCATTTTAATTTTTCTCAGTACATTATCATGAGTATTATTAATTGACTATAGGCCCGGTGCACAAAAATTTGCACTCTGGCAGGGGAGGGGGGCCTCAGCCCGGCCTGTGCCCTCTCGCAGTCTGGGACACCTCAGGGGATGTCCACCTGCTGGCTTACGCCCACTCCCTGGGAGATAGGGTCTAAGCTGGCAGTCAGACATCCTTCTGGCAGCCCGGGAGCCCTCGGGGGATGTTCACTTGCCAGCAGGGAGCAGGCCTAAGCTGCAATCGGATATCCTTGGAGCTGCAGAGGAGGCAGGAGAGGCTCCTACCACCATCACTGTACTGGCAGCCGTCAGCCTGGCTTGTGGCTGAGCAGAGCTCCCCCTGTGGGAGCGCACTGACCACCAGTGGGCAGCTCCTCCATTGAGCATCTGCCCCCTGGTGGTCAGTGTGTGTCATAGTGACCAGTCATTCTCAGTTGTTCTGCTGTTAGGGTCAATTTGCATATTACACTTTTATTATATAGGATAGAGGCCTGGTGCATGGGTGGGGGCTGGCTGGTTTGCCCTGAAGGATGTCCCGGATCAGGGTGGAGGTCCCACTGGGTTGCCTGGCCAGCCTGGATGAGTGGCTGATGGCTGTTTGCAGGCTAGCCACAGCACTTTCAGGGTAGGAGTCTCCCCTGGGGTGCTTGGCCAGCCTAGGTAAGGGGCAGATGACTGTTTGCAGGCTTCCACAGCCTCTTCAGGATGGGGGTCTCTCCTGGGATGCCTAGTAAGCCTGGGTGAGGGGCTGATGGCTGTTTGCAGGCTGGCCAAGCCCCCCAGCAGGAACCCTCACACCATGAAGGTGTGGCCAACCTGGGTGAGGGGCTGATGGCTATTTGTAGATTGGGCATAGCCCCAGTGAGGCTGGCTGGAAGCAGGTATCTGGGATTTATTTATCTTCTATAATTGAAACTTTGTTGCCTTGAGCAGAGGCCACAGCTGCCCTAGGCAGGTGGCAAGTTTAGCTTCCTCCATAGCCAGGGCAAGCAAGCTTCCTGTTTGCTCTAGCTCTGTGGCTGCTGGCTGCCATCTTGGCTAGGTTAATTTGCATATAGCTGCTCTGATTGACTGGTAGGCATGGCTTGGCTGGTAGGCATGGCTTGACTGGTGTGTGTGGCTTAGGTGTAGCAGAGTGATGCCTAATTTGCATATTACTCTTTTATTAGAGTAGAGGCTTAGTACACAAAAAATTGTGCACTCGTGGGGGCGGGGGGGTCCCTCAGCCCAGCCTGTGCCCTCTCACAGTCTGGGATCCCTTGTGGGATGTCCACCTGCTGGTGTGCCTAGCCAGCCTGGATGAGGGGCTGATAGCTGTTTGCAGGCTGGCCAAGCCCCCTCAGTGGGAACCCTCACCCCATGGGGGTGTGGCCAGCCTGGGTGAGGGGCTGAGGGCCATTTTTAGATTGCATACAGCTCCCATTGACCCAATGTTCCAGCAAGGCTGGCTGAAATCAGGTTTCTGGGGCTTATTTATCTTCTGTAATTGAAACTTTGTTACCTTGAGCAGAGGCCTAGGCAAGCAATGGAAGCCTCCTATTTGCTTCAGCTCCATGGCTTCTATAATTGAAACATTGTTGCCTTGAGCAGAGGCCCACCAGCCTAGTCAGGCAGTTGCAACAGAAGCCTCCTGTTTGCTTTAGCTCCATGACTGCCGGCCTCTATCTTGGCTGGGTTAATTTGCATACAGCTGCTCTGATTGTCTGGTGGGTATGGCTTGGGTGTCTCAGAGTGATGGTTAATTTGCATATTACTCTTTTATTAGATTATATTAGATTGGCCCTCACAAGGCACAGGATTATAAATAAAACCTACAAGTATCCCTCTCCCCCCTTGCCGAAAAAAGGAATACCCAACCCAGGTGCCCGGGTGGTAAAGAAGTAATATGTCAGAGTGAGGCAGAGTCTATTATACCAAAGAGTAAAATAAGTAGAGAACAAATACTAATGTCTTCTATTTGGGACAACCTAGATATTCTGAATATTTTGTGTGTCTGCTGGCACATATGAGTAAGCACTTCACTATGGTACATAGTTAAGAATGGAGTTGTTGGGTCACAATGTTTGTGAGTGTCTTAATTGACCTGAGCAAGGAGACAAACATTCCTATTGCTCCACATACTTGCCAAAGTTTAGTGCTGTCAAACTTCCATTTGTGCTGCCCCAGAATTATGAATGTAAGCTCATGGCAATTTTAAAATTTATTTTAAAAATTTTATTATTACAGTTGATATTCAATATTATTTTATACTAGGCACTCGGGGCACAAAAATTTGTGCACTCGGGAGGTCCCTCAGCCCAACCTGTGCCCTCTCGCAGTCTGGGACCCCTCTGGGGATGTCCACTTGCTGGCATGCTTGGTCAGCCTGGGTGAGGTGCTGATGGCTGTTTGCAGGCTGGCCAAACCCCCCAGTGGGAACCCTCACCCCATTGGGGTATGGCCAGCCTGGGTGACAGGCTGAGGGCCATTTTCAGGCTGCCCACAGCCCCTTCAGGTTTTGGGTCCCTACTGGGGTACCTGGCCAGCCTGTGTGAGGGACTGATAGCTGTTTGCAGGCTGGCCAAGCCCCCCAGTTTGAACTCTCACTCCATTGGGGTGTGGCCAGCATGGGTAACAGACTGAGGGCTGTTTTCAGGCTTTCAGGCTGCCCACAGCTCCCATTGACCCAATTTCCCAGCAAGGCTGGCTGGAAGCAGGTTTCTGGGGTTTATTTATCTCCTATAATTGATACACTGTTCCTTTAAGCCGAGGCCTAGGCAGGTAATGAAGCCTCCTGTTGGTTTCTAAAATTGAAAGAATGTTGCCTTAGCAGTCACAGCCAGGACTGCTGTTTGCTTCAGCTCAAGGCTTCTATAATTGAGACAATGTTGCAAATATGTTGTTGCCTGGAGCCGGGAGAAGCCCAGGCGGCCAGCAAACAGTTTTACTCCTGATGCAATGGAAGCTGCCTGTTTACTCTAGCAGCTGCATGAGTGCCGGCCTCCATCTTGGCTGGGTTAATTTGCATACAGCCATTCTGATTGGCTGGTGAGCATGGCTTAGGTGTTCCTAAGAAACGGTCAATTTCAATATTATGCTTTTATTAGATTAGATTTGTTTCAGGTGTATAGAGTAATGGCTAGATAATCATATACTTTACACAGTGTTTCCCTTGATATTTCTAGTAACTACCTGTCACCATACGTAGATCTGACCATATTATTGACTATATCTCCTTTACACCCCATGACTATTTTGTAACTACAATTTGTACTTTTTAACCCCTACATCTTTGTTACCCAGTCCCCCTCCTCCTCTCCTCTCTGGCAACCATCAATTTGTTTTCTTTATGAGTCTGTTTCTATTTTGTTTGTGTGGTTTTTTTTAAGATTCAAATGTAAGTGAAATTATATGGCATTTGTCTTTCTTAATCTGATGTATTTCACTTAGCATAATCTCTCCAGATCCATCATGCTGTTGAAATTGGTAAATGTCATTATTTTTAATGGTTGAGTAATATCCCATTGTGTATATTTGCCACCACTTTATCCATTCATCTATTGATGAGCACCTGGGGTTGTTTTATATTTTGGCTATTGTACATAACTGCAATGAAAATAGTTGTGCCCTTATCTTTTCAAATTAGTTTTTTGGGTTTCTTTGGGTATATGCCTAGAAGTGTAATTGCAACATAATAAGGCAGTTCCATTTTTAATTTTTTGAAGAAACTTCATACTGTCTTCCACAGTGGCTGCACCAGTCTGCATTCCCACCAACAGTGCACGAGGGTTCCCTTTTCTCCACATCCTTGCCAGCACTTGTTTGTTGATTTACTGATGATAGCCATTCAGACAGGTGTGAGGGGTTTCTCATTGTGGTTTTAAATTGCTCTGATAATTAGTGATGTCAAGCATCTTGTCATATGTCTATTGGTCATTTGCATGTTCTTTTTGGAGAAGTGTCTGTTCAGGTCCTTTGACATTTTTAATCAGATTGTGTGTGTTTTGGCATTGACTTGTATAAGTTCTTTTAAAATTTGGAGTATTAACTCCTTATTAAATGTATCATTCATGACTATGTTCTCCTATTCAGCAAGTTGTCTTTTTAAAAAATATATTTTATTGATTTTTTTATAGAGAGGAAAGGAGAAAGAGAGAAACATCAATGAGAGAGAAACATTGATCAGCTGTTTCCTGCACACCTCCTATTGAGGATGTGCCCACAACCAAGGTACATGCCCTTGACCAGAATCGAACCTGGGACCCTTCAGTCTACAGGCCAACACTCAATTCACTGAGCCAAACAGGTTAGGGCTGTCTTTTTGTTTTGTTGATGGTTTCCTTTGCTATGCAAAAATTTTTAAATTTTATTTTATTTTTTCCATCACCATTTATCCCCTCTATGCCCTCTTCTACCCCCTTCCCCATTATCACACTGTTGTCGATGTCCCCGAGTTCTCTCCTTTTTTCTCAATTCCTCTCCCTCTCTCCCCTAGTGCCCTGCCCCGCACCAGGGCTGTCTGCCTGCACTCCATCTATGAGTCTGCCTCTATTTTGATTGTTTGTTAGATTCCACATATGAGTGAAATCATGTGGTATTTGTCTTTCTCTGGCTTATTTCACTTAGCATAATGCTCCCCAGGCCCTTGAAGCATTGTCCTATACACCAAACAATAACAACAAGAACAACACATACTTTTTAGTTCGATGTAGTCCAATTTGGTTACTTTTTGTTTGTTTCTATTGCCTGAAGAAATATATCAAAAAAAATGTTGCTACAAGAAATGTCTGAGATTTTATTGCTTATGTTTTCTTCTAAAATTTTTATGGTTTCAAGTCTTACATTAGGTCTTTAATCCATTTTGAGTTTATTTTTTATGGTGTAAGAAGGTAGTCTAGTTTTATTTTTTGGTCAATTATACAATTTTCTTAGCACCATTTATTGAATAGACTGTCTTTACCCCATTGTATATTTTTGCCTCTTTTGTCTAATATTAGTTGACCATAAAGATGTGGGCTTATTTCTGGGCTCTCTAGTGTGTTCCATTAGCCTATATGTATGTTTTTATGCCAGGACATGATGTTTTGATTACTATATCCTAGTAGTATAGTTCGATATCAGATAGCATGACCCCTCCAATTTTGTTCTTCTTTTTTTTTCTTTCAAGATTGCTGTGGCTATTCGGGGTCTTTAGCAGTTCCATATAAATTTTTGAAATACTTTTTCTGTGTCTGCCTACTAGTCTCGGTCACTGAAAGAGCCCCTGGCAGTACTCGAGTTGCATGAGGTAGGTTCTCATGGACTCACCAGGTAGGGATGAGTGGTGTTCACCAGACTGATATAGGTTCAAGCTTGGTGACAATTATGGGTCTGAGGCCACTCAGCAACTGTCCCAGGGCATACCAAGTCTAGCTGCTCCACACTTGATGCCCGTGGACCTTTGTGGTTAGCTGGTTCTTCAGTAGTTGTCAGGGTGAGACTAGCAGAGTTTATCAGGTCCAAACAGCCCAAGATTTGGCTTGTGAAGGGAAGTCTGTGCACCAGCCAGTTGTGTGAAGGAAAATTGGCCCTTGTCCCTAGAGTCATACAATTCAGTAAATCCCATATTCTTCTGGAAGCCTATGCTCAGCAAGGTGGGGACCCTGGGATTCATGAGGGTGGTGCTAGGGGACCTCCCCTTAGGGGGAAGTTCTAGTCAGGCTTGGGGGAAAGGAGAAGGAGTAGCTCCTGTGCCAAAGCAATACACTGTTTGGATTTTGCCCAGACTTCATGGGCAGCCAGTGCTTAGCAGGTCATAGCCACCAGGATTTGAGAGTTCAGAGTCTGGAGGGTGGGTCTCGTGGATATCCTTGCAGGGGGAACCCCAGTCAGATTAACAAGAAAGTTTGGGGGTGGATAGCATAGCAGGTTAGTGAGCTCCACAGGGTGGGTGGACAGGAAGTCCAGAGGATGGGGTTATTGCATTCCCCCAGGCTGATGCTGTAAGCAGGGGAGTGCTCCACCCAAGAAATATGGCTTCTGAGCATGGGAGAGGGATCCTAACAGCTGTCTCTTTTTTTAAAAATATATATTTTATTGATTTTTTTACAGAGAGGAAAGGAGAGGGATACAGAGTTAGAAACATCGATGAGAGAGAAACATCGATCAGCTGCCTCCTACACAGTCCCTACTGGGGATGTGCCCGCAACCACGGTACATGCCCTTGACCGGAATTGAACCTGGGATCTTTCAGTCCACAGGCCGATGCTCTAGCCACTGAGCCAAACTGGTTAGGGCTTGACAGCTGTCTCTTAAGCTCACTTCCCAGAGACATAAACTCCAGTCTCTCCTCACATGACTCTAGTCCACTTCACCCTCTCTTCACCAGAGCCCAAGTTAAGGGGATTTAAATGAGATTGTGTGCATATGGCCCTTGAAGAGGATGCCAGGGTTTGTCCAGATATATGTGTGCCTCTTCCTGGTGCTCTGTGGTGGAGAGTCCAGTGTGGGCCTGAGACTCTTTGCTCTTTAGGGGGAACATTTGCAGCTGAATTATCCCCTGGGAATCTCAGCTGCCCTCCCACCCACCATGGGGGCATGGCCAGTTCTTTTCTCATCTCTACCTTTTCTACCAGTCTCAATGTGACCTCTTTTGTAAATCCTAGCTTATAAGACTTCTCTTCAGCTAGTGTTCAGTTGGTTATTCAGGTTGTTTTATATTTTGGCTGAAATTCCAGGTTGGTCCCGGGAGGAGGTGAGTGTATCTTCCACCTACTTTTCCACTATCTTGAATTGCTGAGGATCATTTTTTAAGTCCCTTGCTTCCTGTCCTCATACTTTCCTTTCTCCTCCTCTTCTTCCTCCTCCTCCCCATTTAGTCCCCCACTTTAACATATCATGTAATACTGGTTTGGTAATGAACTCTTTTAGCTTTTTCTTGTTTGGGAAGCTCTATATATCCTTCAATTCTAAATGAAAGCTTTGCTGGATAGGGTAATCTTGGTTGTAGGTTCTGGCTTTTCATCACTTTGAAAATTTATTGCCAGTCACTTCTAGCCTGCAAAGTTTCCATTGAAAAATCAGCTGAATGTCTAATTGGAGTTCCCTTATAGTTAACTAACTGCTTTTCTCTTGCTGTTTTTAAGATTCTCTCTTTGTATTTAATTTTTTCAGAAGTACAACTTTGTAGTTACAGAACAGTTATGGGCATGTAAAGTACAGTTTAGCGAATATAGTCAATACTATCCTTACAACTATATATGGTGACAGATGGGTATGAGATCACTCAGTAAGTTATATAATGTCTAATTACTGGTTTGTACACCTGAACTAATATAATTGTGTATGTCAACTATAATTTAAAAATAAAAAATAATTTTAAAAACAAAAATATAATTTAATGAACTTTTAAAAACAAACCAAAAATGTCTCTCCTGATAGCCTAATTTTTTAATAAAAAAATTTAATCCATTTACATTTAAAGTAATTGGTGATAACAACTTACAAATGTTATTTTGGTATTTGTTTTCTCTATATCATACCTTTATCCTCCATTTTGATTTTTTTCTCATTTCCTTTTTTATATATTTTCCAGTTCTTTTCCCCCCTTAGGGCACCATAATTTAGAGATTATAATTAACATTTTAAACTATTTAATTTTACTATCAATTTAGCTTGAGTCATATACAAAAACTCTGTTCCTGACTATCTCCATTCCCTTTTTATATTGGTATTTTCACAAATTATCTACACTAATAAAAGAGAAACATGCAAATTAACCACCACTCCCTCACTCCACCACTCCACTATACCCACCAGTCAATCAGGAGCAAGTATGCAAATTAACCCAACTTAGATGGTGGCGGCCACAGAGCTGCAGTGAGCAGGAGGCTTGGGTTACCCCCCAGTGATGGAGGAAGCCAAGATTCCTGCCTGCCCTGGCTGGCCCTGAGCTCCACTCAAGGTTACAAAGTTTCAGTTATAGAAAATAAATAAATCCCAGATACCTGCTTCCAGCCACTGTGGCCTCCACTCAAGGAGGTGCTAAAAAAAAAAAATAAATAAAATAAAAAGGAGAAGCTGTGGGAGCTTAGTTCACTGGGGGTTGTGGCCAGCCTGAACACTGCCCTCAGCCTCTTACCCAGGCTGGCCAGACACCCCAGTGGGACCCCTACTCTGATCCAGGACACCCTTTGAGGCAAACCAGCCAGCTCCCACCCATGCACCAGGCCTCTATACTAATAAAAGGGTAATATGCTAATCAGATGGGGAGACCTTCCAGGAGACCTTCCAGACGTTCTTCTGGACAAAGCCATGGTGCTGGGGCCGAGGTAGAGGCAGTTAGAGGCCAAGAGGAGAGGGAAGTTGTGGGTGATCAGGCTGGTGGGGGTGGGGCCATTGTGGGTAAGCAGATCAACAGGGGGGCCAGTTGAGGGCAAGCAGGCTGGCAGGGGGGCAGTTTGGGGTGAGCAGGCTGGCAGGCAGAGTGATTAGGGGCAATCAGCCAGGCAGGCAGGCAGGTGAGTGGTTAGGAGCCAGCAGTCCCAGATTGTGAGAGGGATGTCCGACTGCTGGTTTAGGCCCAATCCCTGTAAACCGGCAGTAGGACATCCTTCGAGGGTCCCAGATTGGAGAGGATACAGGCCGAGCTGAGGGAGCCCCTCCATGCACGAATTTTGTGCACCAGGCCACTAGCATCTTTATGTTTGTATGCCTGTTAACATATGTTTATAATCATTTTTATGCTTTTACCTTTTAAATAGTGTAGAAAGAAATGAGAGGATATAAACAAACACACACACTATAGCACTGGCTTTTGTATTTACCTACACAGTTTTCCTAATGGGAGATCTTTGTTTTTTCACATGACTTTGAATTACTGTCCAGTATTTAATTCAGTTGGTGTATCTACTAGCAGCACACTTTCTCAGCTTTTCTGGCACATAGCTCCAAAAATCATTTCAATTTTCAGAGTGAGGAGAACAAAAAAGGCATTATTTATTATGTCTTTTGTTTTGGAAAGCACCTAAGTATGGGGGGTGCTGGTTACTAGAGGAGCCAACCATGTGATTAGAGGGGAGGGGGCTGGAGGTTGAATCTGTTACCAATGGCAAATGGTTTGATTAGTTGTGCCTATATAATGAAGCCTCTATAAACTATCATAAGGACTGGTTTGGGAAACTTCTGGATGGATGAATATGTGGAGATTTTGGGTGAGTGACACCCTCAGTGGTAGGGGAAGCTCCACACAATTTTCCCCGACCTCACCCTATGCATATCTCCCATCTGGCTGTGTTTGACTTATATGATTTTATAGCATACTAGGGGCCCGGTGCACAAAAATTTGTGCACTCAGCGAGGGGAGGAAGGGGTCCCTCATCCTGGCCTGTGCCCTCTCACAGTCTGGGACCCCTGGGGGGGGGATGTCCACCTGCTGGCATGCATGGCCAGCCTGGGTGAGGAGCTGAGGGCTGTTTTCAGGCTGGCCACAGGCCCCTCAGGGTTCATGCAATGGGGAGTGGGATGGCTGGTGAGTGCAGGCGTGGACGTTTCCAACTGGGTGGCCTACCATTGCACATACCTGGCGGGCCTCCACCACTGAGGGGACACACCTGGTGCAGAGCTGGGTGGCAGGCCAGGGGGTGGATGCTGGTGCATGGTCCCTTGGAGGGGCCTTGCTGCTGAGTGGACACTGGGGGTGGAGCCAGACACACACTCGCACACGCCCCACGGAGGCCTCCAGGGTGGAGCCAGGTGGCCGGACCTGTGGCAGACACTCTGCGCAGGGGCCGAGGATGCTCGGGCATGACCCCGAGGGGGTATCCCCTTCAAGCCCCCGCCACTGAGCCTCTGAGGTCGTGTGGGCCCAATTGCTCTATTCCCTGGCCTCACAGGGCAGGGCCGGGCTGCCGGCTCCCGGCCTTGCGGCTGCTCACCGCCCTCTGGAACCACCGCAGGCACGATTGCTCTATTGCCAGCCCCAGCCTCAGGGCCAGGCAGGCTCCCACCTGAGGCCGCCCAGAACCAACCACTGGCACGATCTCTCTATTCCCAGCCCCATCTCTCTATTGCCAGCCCTGGCTGCAGAACCGGTGGCCTGGACGGCCTCCCGGCCCTGCATCCGCCCGCCACTGCCTGGAACCGACCGCTGGCGCAATCGCTCCGTTGCCAGCCCTGGCCACAGGGCCGGGGGCCTGGGTGGCCGCCGGGCTCCCCCGGCCCTGCAGCCACCCGCCACTGCCCGGAACCGACAGCTGGAGCACGCGAGGGTGGAGGCCAGGCCTCCGCCCTCGCGTGCCCTGGCGCGATCGCTCTGTTGCCAGCCCCAGCTGCAGGGGTGGGGGCCTGGGCGGCCGCCTGCCACTGCCCAGAACCGACCACCGGAGCTCTCGCCAGCCCAGGCCTCCGCCATCTTGGCTGGGCTAATTTGCATACCATTGTTCTGATTGGCTGTTGGGCGTCCCGAAGAAACGGTTAATGTTACTATTTCGCTTTTATTAGTTTAGATACACTGGTGATCTAATAAGTAAAATGTTTATCTGTGTTCTATACACTGCTGTATCAAATAAATTAGACCTGAGCAAAGGAGAAATTCTGGG
>PVJC01017826.1:0-32156 GCA_004026665.1 Murina feae
GTCTTCTTTTTGTTAACTTGTATGAGTTCCCTATAAATGTTGGAGATTAAACCTTTATCAGTGCTAACATTGGCAAATATGTTCTCCCATATAGTGGGTTTTCTTGTTGTTTTGCTGATGGTTTCTTTTGCTGTGCAGAAGCTTTTTATTTTGATAAAGTCCCATTTGTTTATTTTCTCTTTAGTTTCCAATGCCCTAGCGGCTCTGTCGGTGAAGAAACCGCTTTGGCATATGTCTGAGATTTTGTTGCCTTTGTATTCCTCTAGTATTTTTATGGTTTCCCGTTTTACATTTAAGTCCTTTATCCATTTTGAGTTTATTTTTGTGTATGGTGTAAGTTGCTGGTCTAGTTTCATTTTTTTGCATATATCTGTCCAATTTTGCCAGCACCATTTATTGAAGAGACTGTCTTGATTCCATTGTATGTTCTTGCCTCCTTTGTCAAATATTAATTGAGCATATTGGTTCGGGTCAATTTCTGGGTTCTCTATTCTATTCCATTGATCTATATGTCTATTCTTGTGCCAGTACCAGGCAGTTTTGAGAACAGTTATTTTTTTTTAATTAAGTCTTTATTGTTTAGATTATTACAGTGGTTCCTCTTTTTTCCCCCCATAGCTCCCCTCCACCCGGTTCCCACCCCACTCTCTTCCCTTACACAGTTTATTCTTGTATTATTATTTATTATTGTATTATTTGTATTACAACTGTAAACGTACTTTTATTTGTAGTACAACTGTAAACCTACCCCTGTATTATAGATAAGTTTTTATGTCAATGTATGTTTTCATTTCTCTTGGGTATATACCCAGGAGTGGAATTGCTGGATCTCTATAGTAACTTTATGTATAATTTTTTTGAGGAACCATCAAACTAAACTGTCAGTAACTAAACCATTTTTACATTCCCACCAGTGTACTATTTTCCTTTTTTTTTTCAATTACAGCTGGTAAGTATAAAGTGATATCGCATTCCTTTTGATTTGTATTTCCCTAATGATTGATGGTATTGAACCATCTTTCATGTGCTTATTAAATACTTACTATATTAAGTGTAATTTACTTATATTAGTATAAGTATAAAGTACTTCTTTAGGGAGAATTTTCAGAGAGACTCTGTGCTGTAAACTTTCTAAGGCCTTGTATATCTAAATGTATCGTCTTTGATTCCTCACATTTAAGTAATAATTTATCTTGGCTATAATAGTCTATAAAAGTTATTTTTCTTCATCACTTAGAAAATAAACTTCATTGTTGTTGTCTCCAGTGTTTGTGTGAGTGAAAACTAATGCCAATTTATTTCTTATTCTTCTGTGGATGGTCTTCTCTTCTCTCGAAGCTTTTCGAATTTTGTTTTGTCTTTAATTTGTCTAAATTTCATTATAATGTGTCAAAGTTTTGCATTTACAATACTTATTCTGTGTGGTGGTCCATGAGACCTTTGAGTTGGAGTCCTTTTATCTTAAATTTTTGACAGTTCTTTACTTATGATTGCTTTAAGTATTCTCTTCCCTAAGCTCATTTTCTCTCTTCCTGGGACTCATATTTATAGGTATTGACATTACTATTTGTTATATGTTTATATTTTCCATCTCTTTCCAGTGCCTTCTGGGAAAGTTGCTTGAACAGATCTAGATCATTACTCATTTCTCAGCTAGGTAGCCATTCCTGTGTTTATCTAATCTATTGGTTTTGTTCAACTAGTACATATTTCCTACCCAGTGTTTCCATTTGGTTCTGTATAACTGTGTGTTCCCTGTTATCCTCTTATCTCTGTGAGGATCTTTATTATGCTTAAGTTCTGGATCTGTCCTGTTCCATTCTGGTTTGTCTAATACAGTTTGTTCCATTACTGTCTCTAGTGACTGTCTCTTATTGTGACTGATTATTTTCACCTGTGAGCTTGTCTTTTCCTGGGATTATCAGTTTTCTTAGCTGATGGTGTACACTAAGGGGAGAGGCCAAGGTTTCTAGCAAAAGGGAGCATTTCCCACAGTGAGATCCCGGGCATCAGAGTCAAACCTTGAACCCAACTGTTTTCTTTCAACTTGTTCACAGTAGCCTATCTCTCTGTGTTTGGTGATGTTGTATTATATATCCATGCACTTTGGAACTTCAGCTATGGACATTCTTCAAGACCTGGAGTTAAAGTGTTTTCCTCTGAAGAGTATTTGAGTTTGCTTCTTCCAGGATCCTAGGAACATTATCAACCCAGGACCACTTCAAACTCAATATTTAGCTAAAGATTTCGGGGCCACAGCAACAGGATGAATTTCACCACAAATGCATGTGAATGGTTATTGCTGGTGGTTTAGAACTCCCTTAGCCCTGGCTGGTTTAGCTCAGTGGATAGAGGATCGGCCTGGGGACTGAAGGGTCCCAGGTTCAGTTCCGGTCAAAGGCACATGCCTGGGTTGCAGCTTGATTCCCAGGAGAAGACCTGCAGGAGACAGCCAGTCGATGATTCTATCTCATCATTGATGTTTCTATGTCTTTACCTTCCTCTCTGAAATCAATAAAAATACATTTAAAAAAACACACAAAACTGTAGAAGATTCCCCACCTGCCACCCTCCCCCATCCCCCCCCATGCCCCACCCCCACCCCTACTAAGGTTGATTCAGAAAAGTCTCTTCTTGGTGAGGTAAGGGATATTGTTTTTTCATTCCCAGTAATGAGGTCAATCATTGGGCATTCTATCATTTTGCAAGAATTTATGATCTGACCTCCCACTCTGCTAGTCTGAGGCTTTCTTTCCTTCTGACTGCAAATGAAAATCTAGACTCAAGGCCACTGGGAATCTGCAGATATCCTCCAAGCAAATGCTTTTCGTGCTCTCTGACCCATTCCCACTCTCTGATCTCCCATTACTCTGGCTTCCTTTACTTTGTCAGCTCAGTCAAGCTTTGAAAAAGTATTTTTGTGTACTGACTAAAATTTGTCCAGCACTCTATGATTTTTGTTTGTTTTTTTGTGGGGGTTTTTGTTTTTAATTTAAATTCTTTATTGTTTAAAGTATATGATATTTTATATATTGAGATTTTTCTGTACATCTAATCTCCTATAATGTCAAAAACAAAAGCCTATGTTTTTTGTATAAAGATAATTACATCTGTAAATAGGTAGTATGTAAATATTAATATATATACTTAATATAATTAATATAATTAATAATATAAAACTAGAATTGATCATTACTATGTAAATATTCAATAGTGCTATATTAGCTGCATATTCACTATATCCAATTCAGAAGTCAGACTGTTCCATATGTCACTTCCAGGGCATCAGGTGTCCTGATGAAGAATAGGAGTTCCATAGGGAGGAGTGGGTGACAGTGGTAATTTCATTTACTAAAATGGGACTCTTTCTGTGTCAGTTTCACCAGAAACCCCAAAGGCTGAGAACAAAACAATAGGTGCCAAGTCCATCCACATTCTAAAGGGAGGAGGAGCTAGATCACCTATATACCACATGCTAAGAAATGGTGAAATTGGGAAGCACCAGTTCCACACGGGGAAGGATTAGCTTGGCGGCCACCTCCAAGCTATAGAAAAGGATGCTGGACTTTTCCCTTCTCCCCAAGCTGGGGAGGGGAGGGGGGTGCTCCCTCTGCACCTCATGCCAAATAAGGGGGGGCACTTCAAGAGGACCATTTGGAGAGCTTGACGCATCGTGTGCAGTTTGAGGGACCTGGGATCTGGTGTCTGATTCCCAACAGTCTAAAGACAGACGGTAGGTGACGAGCTCCTGAGAAGACAGAAGAGGAGAGAAGGCTGCCTCCGGAGCAGCTGGCACTCGCAGTGCTCGCGAGTCCTGCGGCCTGATGTGGCTCTCCAGAAAGGGAGCAGATTTGATCCGTTTGAGAAGGAGTCCAGCCAAGGAAACACCTTGGACGGGTGAACTGACCTTGGAGGGGAAGCTGCCGGAAACTAAGGGGCTGGGCAGGAATCCTAAGTGACTAGAGAAGGCATGGCCTACCAGGGAATGACAGGTGAAAGATCCCCACCGATGGAGAAATTGGAGAACCAGGAGAAAGCACCTATGAGACAAGCATCAGCACTGGGAGTACTGCTCCCAGAGGACACTGACACGCTTTACAGCTCTACTGAGGAGAAAGGCCTTCCCTCTTCCTTGTCTGGCTATAAAAGGACAGCGGCTAGCAAGGGAGGAGAAGGTAGTGTATGAGACTAGAACTGACAATGACTGTGAACTCCTTTCTCGATTAGATTTCCAGGCTGAAGGAGGGGAGACATTTTAAATTAACTGATATTTCAAGTTTTAATGTAACACTGGATGAGACTTGTCAATACCTAGAAAAAGAGATGATTTTAAAAACGATGTTAACTCTTTAGCCTGTTTGTTACTGAAAATAGACTGGGAAAGCTGTCCATTTCATCCAGACATAAGAACAAATTGTTACAGAAGGTTCACAGGGACACTCGTGAGAAAATAGAGTTGCTTTCTGTTTATACCTCACAAGCCTCACTTGTTACATAAGCAGGTTGCACGTGAAGAGCAGAAGAGCAGATCAGGGAGGTGGAGAGGTTGGCCATGTCCTCCGTCCTCCTGCCCAGTTTCTATCCCTGGCAGCCAGCCTCAGCTAACATTTTATGGCTGAGGTTTGGAGTTTCACTGTTACAGAGACTGGAATTTTTTAAAACCAAAGAAAAAAAGGCTAATTGTCCTGTTATTTCCTGGAAAAGCTGCATGAACCACCCACGATTTCATGCTGGAGAGAGAGAGAAAAAAGCAGTTTTGCAAGCAGCGGGGTAAGAAGAGTACATGGCTTTCTGTTAGCATCTAGCAAGTCCGGTTTGTTTGTCAATAGTCAATTGTCTGAGTATTATAATGTACTGCAATTTATATGCTACAGGATGTTATCAATAAGGTTAATGTGATTAAAAGTAAGACCTTTAAATTGCAGAGACTACTATGTAATGGGAAGTACCCTGGAAATCCTGTAAACCATAGAGATTCAGTGATTATCTTGCTGAAAGGTACTTACAAGAATTGTCAAAATTCCGAATGAATCCTATGAAGCAGGCAAGTGTTTCTCACTTGCTGTCCTCTTCTATGATGACAGGGGGCTGTGAGGAGTATGCTGCTGTGTGATCTAAAGACTGCCTTTTGGCAGGCAGCATTCATCCCCACATCCTTCTATGCGACTCTCTGTGTCATATGGAATTATGGAAACTACATTTCCCAAATACCTTTGCCTCCAAGGTTGTGGGTGTGATTTAATTTCTGCCAGTGTATTCATGTGAGATTTCGTAGGTGGGAGAAAAAAGTGGCATTACTTTTTCTCTGGCCACACCAAGCCAAATGTAGGCCGTGGTCGACTTAAAACTCTGCTATACTCCCCACGTGACCTCCTTTCAGTCCCCAGTTCAGTACTTGGGGGCAACTCTGATCAGCAGTGGGGGTTCCCTGCATTTTTCTGATCTGGGTAACAGCAGAAACCTCCTAGTACTCTGAACTTCTGAATGTTATGGCAACTCCCCTAACTCCTGCAGTCCTTCTAAGAGTGCCATGAGCACTCAGTGCCCTGCACTCAATTTTTTCAGCTTGAAAGGCCTACAGTGGTTTCTATTTCTGACTTAGCTGCCTGCTGATATTTTGAAATAAGTGGACATATTTAAGTTAGAAGTAATTTTCTAAATCTGTAAGTGAGGTATTAACTGCCTTTTAAAAAGAAACCCATGTAATAAAGAGAGAAATTTGAATATGGATGTTTAGAAATGTTTATCACCATGTGATTTTGTTGCCCAAAGTAATGTTAAACTGAGATTTTCACAATAATGAAACATACTGAATTATACATTGTTTTCAATAAAATCAACAGTAAAAGTCGTTCTTTCTGAGAAAAATTAGGACTTTTTTTTTACTGTTAATAAATGAAAATATTTTCAAAATACTGTTTCATTTTTAAAAACATCACTTATCTCTATTTTGTGTATGTTTTAAATGCATATACTACATTGATTCAGTAGTACATGTATGTGATTTAAAAAAGATACAAAGACTAAAGACTATGGCAGAGGCACAAGATGTTTACTGCTATCAATACACACAATCAAAAAAGTTTAGAAATCAGTGCTTTAGATTAGGTGATGTACAGAGACTTGACTTGGGGTGGTGAACACACAATACAGTGTATAGATGATGTGTTATAGACTTGTGTACCTGAAACGTGTATAATTTTGTTAATCAGTGTCACCCCAATAAATTCCATAAAAAGGAAAATAAATGTTATTTAAAAGACATGCTAGACATGATTATGGTAATAGGTAATTTGGCCAGTACAATTATCATATGATTCAGAACAAAGTGATCTTGGGATCCTGGGATGTTCAGTACAAAAATATAGAGCAACCCACTAAGATCACTTTGGATGTAAAAACAAAACAGCCAGCCCTAACCAGTTTGGCTCAGTAGATAGAGCGCCGGCCTTCGGACTCAAGGGTCCCAGGTTCGATTCTGGTCAAGGGCATGTACCTTGGTTGCAGGCACATCCCCAGTAGTGGGTGTGCAGGAGGCAGCTGATCATATTTCTCTCTCATCCATGTTTCTAACTCTCTATCCCTCTCCCTTCCTCTCTGTAAAAATTCAATAAAATATATTTTTTAAAAACAGCCCTAGCTGATTTGGCTCAGTGCACAGAGCGTCAGCCTGTGGACCCAAGGTTGCAGGCTCCTTCCCAGCCCGGGCCCTGGTCAGGGCTCCTGCAGGAGGCAACCAATGAATGTTTTTCTCTCACATTGATGTTTCTTTCTGTCTTTACCTCTCTCTTCCACTCTCTCCAAAAATCCATGGAAAAATATCCTTGGGTGAGGATTAATAATCTAAACTAATAAAAGCGAAATAGTAAAATTAACCGTTTCTCCGAGACGGGGTAAACAATGCCCACCAGCCAATCAGAGCGGCTGTATGCAAATTAGCCCAGCCAACATGGAGGCCGCCACTCACAGACCTGAGTAAACGGCAGGTTGCAGCAGGAGCGAAAGTGAAACTGCGCCCGCTCCGCTCCTTATCCTCAAGCAAAACACATGTTTGCAACATAGTAACAATCATAGAATCCTCAGGAGCTGAAGGAAACAGCAGCCCGGGCCTCACCAGTAAAAGTAACATTGTGTCATTGTAGATACCGCCAGGTGAAGCAGAGAGGAGGCTTCAGTTAGAAGGCTGGCTTAAAGGAACAGCGTATCAATTATAGAAGATAAACAAACCCCAGAAACCTGCGTCCAACCAGCCTTGCTGGGACATTGGGTCAATGGGAGTTGTGGGCAGCCATCAGCCCTGTCACCCAGCCTGGTCAGGCAGGTCAGCAGGTGGACATCCCCAGAGGGGTCCCAGATGTGAGAGGGCACAGGCCGGGCTGAGGGACCTCCCGAGTGCACAGAGCGGCTGCAGGGCGGAACAGCGCAGGACCCAGGACCCATGAGTAGGAAAGAGGCGACAGGGTTAGTGGCCTGCTTGGCGGCTGCCCAGGCCCTTTGCGGGGCACCGGGGAGCGGGAAAGAGGCGGGGGGGGGGATCTGGGCCTGCTTGCCAGCTGCCCAGGCCCCTTGCAGGGCACTGGGGAGTGGGAAAGCAAGGCAGCAGGGTACTGGTGAGTAGGAAAGAGGCAGCGGGGACATCTCAGCCTGCTTGGCGGCTGCCCAGGCCCTTTGGGGGCACTGGAGAGCGGGAAAGCAAGCTCTTGGTGGCTGGGGCCTCCTTGGCGGCTTCCCAGGTCCCTTCCGGGGATCAGGGAGCAGGAAAAGGCTGGCCTAACCACGAGGCAGGGTTTTCCCTGCTTCCTGGTGGCTGGAGGAAGATGGGCAGTAGGCAAGCTTGGGAGGCAGGCAGCACCCAGCCCTGGCCACAGCTCAAAAAAAGAGAACAACATGCAGGGGAGGGCAAGAGTTTGAGAGATCAACATTGAGGGGGTGCCTGCTCCCCCACAGGAGGTAGACACACACAGGAGGACTGCTCCGAGCCTCAGATGCGGCTGGGGGCAGGTCCCCAGTGGCCACACACACACACACACAAAAGGCGCCTGGCAGACTGAGGTCATCATAGGACATCCACTGAGGGGTTCCAGACTGTGAGAGGGGGCAGGCTGGGCTGAGGGACCCCCCCGCCCCCCCGCACGAATTTTGTGCACCGGGCCCCTAGTAAATAAATATAAACAAAAATAAACAAGAACAAAACAACAAAAGCCCTTATTTCTAAAGAACAAAGTCATAGCCCTAGCCGGTTTGAGGAAAGAGCATCAGCCTGGGGAATGAAGGGTCCCGTGTTTGATTCCTTGGTTGGGGTGTGTATGAAGGCAGCCAATTGATCTCTCTCTCTCTTTCTCTCTCTCTCTCTCTCTCTCTCTCTCTCTCTCTCTCTCTCTCTCTCTCTCTCCCCACACACACACACTCTTTCTAAAAATCAATGGTAAAATATCCTAAGGTGAGGATTAACAAAAATAAAGAACAAAGGCATAAAATGAGCTGCCATAATAGAGTAAAAAAAAAAAGTGCCCAGACAGGAGTCCGTTCACAGACCTGAAAGCCCATCAATGGAGGGGGGACCCAGAAAACCCTTGAAAAAGGCCCTAAGATGCCATCACATGTGAGTACTGTAGCAATCTTCCAGCCTTCTCTGATGGGATCCGCTGTCATTTGCCAAGGATGGCTGTGCACTATAGAGGACAACACTTTTGAGCATTACTGAACATTGGCTCTGAGCTACAGTTAATCCATGGATTAACTTTTACCATGGCCTACTGGTCAGAATGAGAACTCATGTGGGTCATGTGAAAGAGAAAGAAGAAATCAGCACTTTTATCTGTAGTATCACAGTTGATGGAAATGAGTGCCTACAGATGTATACTCTCAGATACACCCTCTGATTAGTCCTGGCTTTTTCCCACCAAAATTTTCCCCAAATATACATTTGCATGGCCAGGTAGCCATTCACTGTTATAGTTGCAGCATTAAGACCGGACTCTAGAGGGTCTGTTCACAGTTTCACTGGGCACAGAAAACTTGTCCCAAAAAAACTCATTACCCTCAGAGAGCTTGGAGGACAAAATAATGGTGGCCTCACAGTGGCTGGGGAATGGGAGTAGGATGTCTCTACTTAAAAGTACGGGTATTACCCCACCCAGCATGTGCACACATGTAAGCTGAAGATGCCTTCGCATTATTTTGGTCTCTGCTCAAATGTCACCGCATCAGTTAGGATCTCCCTGAGGATATGATAAAGCAGCAGGTCCCAAGTCCCTGCCCCTAGCTTTATTGTGCTCCACGGCAACAACATTTCACAAATTTTATGTTTCATTTATTGTCTGCCCACCTTTCTAGAATGGAAGCTTCATGAGTACAGGAAATTTTACCTGGAAATTTTACCTGCTCTGCTTGTCCCAGATCTAGTCCTTGCAAGCTGTAGTAACTGTGCCTGGTAGTGGTTTCCCTGGACTAGATCTGGGACAGAATTTAGGGTGAGGTTCTTGGCTGTGTAGCTTCCAAGCCTGGTGTCTAACCTTACCAGGAAATTCTGAGAATCACCCAGGGCATATGCATATATATAATTTTTTTATTGATTTTTTACAGAGAGGAAGGGAGAGGGATAGAGAGTTAGAAACATCAATCAGCTGCCTCCTGCACACTCCCTACTGGGGATGTGCCTGCAACCAAGGTACATGCCCTTGACCGGAATCGAATCTGGGACCTTTCAGTCCGCAGGCCGACTCTCTATCCACCGAGCTAAACTGGTTAGGGCAACCGGCATCTTTTTAATGAAAATTCCTTTTCTGCTATAAAACTTTAAAAGAAGTGGGGAGGTGGCCTTCAAGCAAGGTTTTTCTCTCTCTGGACCATGCCCATGCCTTTTCCTCTCTTCTTTCCCCAGGTACGGTTTATCTCTTTTTCCTAAGCTCCAGGGGCCTTTCTTTTGCCTCTGTAACAGCACAGCTGACTCTCTCTTTTTTTTTTAAAACCTCTGTGACTTTCTGAATAAACTTTCTCTTTTACTTTCAAAAAAGAAAAAATAAAGTTTTGAGTTAAGATTGTGTGGGGTCAAACAGCAGCTTCACCAATGACCAGTTGGCTAAATCATGAAACTGCTCTGAGATTTTTTCCCACATTTGTAAGTTGGTAAAATCAGAGTGCTACCTCATAGGATTGTGGTGAGATCAAATGAAACATTACCTGTAAAATGCCCTGGGACATAGTTCGCACACTTGCAACCCCAGCTTATATAAGGCCGACAGAAGTATTTTGACAAATAGTGTTGTGTTTAACTGGCTGCTAACATTTAAATTATGGCATTTCATAAAAATTCCAGATTTATAACTTCTCTTTAAAAAATCAGAAGCTCTGTGCTCGCTTCGGCAGCACATTATACTAAAATCAGAATGGTACACAGAAGGCTGGAATGACCCCTGCACAAGGATGACACGCAAATTCGAGAAGTGTTCCATATTTTAAATAAAATAAAATAAAATAAATCAGCAGTTCTGACAACACTGGCATGACACTTCTACTCTGCAACAATGAGATTGTGTTGGAGGAGGGAATTCACCACCTGATTTAGCCTATTACCTGCCTGGCCCCAACTGTAGAGTTTGAATGTGTAGCCTTGTATGAGGAATTTAAAGATTTTCTAAAGCTGCAAAATTTAAAAGTTTGGCTAAACTGTCTCTAAGAAACTTTTCAGATTGATTTGGTTTTTTGATTGCTGCACAGTAATCAAAACATAGTGGAATTATTCCTAAACAACTGCCATTTTTTTACCTTTAATGTTTCTTTGGATTGACTGGGTTTAGGTGGGCAGTTCTCTGCTCCATATGATGTTGACTGAGACGGTAGTCTCTGGTGCCTCTAGATTGGGACATTGAAGATGGCTCCGTCACATAGTGACTACCTTTAGTGCTGTCAGCTGAGGCTAAGGTGGCCCCTCTTAGTACTTCCTCACGTGACTTCAGGCTTTCCCAGCATGGTAACTAGGTAAGAAGCGGGAAGTGAAAGTTGCCAGTTTCAAGGCCTGGGATTCCATAGAAGTCCCATATGTCACTTCTGCTAAATTCTATTGGTCAAAGCTAGTCACAAGGCTTGCCTGAGATTCAAAAGGGGTAGGGGTGGGTGGGTTGGGAAATAAGCATTTCCTCTTAAGGAGCAACACACACACACACACACACAACTTTTGGGAGGCTAGTGTCTATATAAGAGCTAACTTTTTAAATTATTAAATATTTTTTGTTGATATCAGAGAGGAAGGGAGAGGGAGAGATAGAAAAATCAGTGATGAGAGAGAATCATTTGATTTACTGCCTCCTGCATGCCTCCTACTGGGGATGAAGCCCAAAACCCAGGCATGTGCCCATGACCTCCTGGCTCATAGGTGGATGCTCAGCCACTGAGCCACACTGGCTGGGCTAGAGGTAACTTTTTTTAAAAAAATTATTTTTAGAGCTAACATTTTATGATAATCTACTTACTTTTAGTGTGAGAATGGCTTAGGGTGGAAGAAGTGTCTCTTGTTAGCACAGTAAAAAGGAATTCAAAATTATATCTTATTGCCCAGCCAGTGTGGCTCAGTGGTTGAGTGACATCCTATGAACAAGGAGGTCACAGTTTGATTCCCAGTCAGGGCACATGCCTGGGTTGTGGGCTTCATTCCCAGAGTGGCATGTGCAGGAGGCAGCCAATCAATGATTCTCTCTCATCATTGGTGTTTCTAACTCTCCCTTTCCCTTCCTCTCTGATATCAATAAAAATTCATTAAAAAAAAATACTGATTGCCTCAACAAATTTATGTGAAGAGGATAAATGATAGCATTCTCCCTAACCTCTCTGCATGCATACTTGCCTTTTAAAATCAGAAACTTGTGAATTACAGGTTGACAAAAATGAATATTTTTTTAAATGTTTTTATTGATTTCAGAGAGGAAGGGAGAGGGAGAGAGAGAGAAACATCACTAATGAGATAGAATCATTGATTGGCTGCCTCCTGCACGCCCCACCCTGGGGATGGAGCCCAAAACCCAAGCATGTGCCCTGACCTGGAATCGATCTGTGACCTCCTGGCTCATAGATAGATGCTCAACCACTGAGCCACGCCAGCTGAGCGAAAAAATGAATATTTTATGTGTTTAACAGGAAGGGAGTCATTCATTCATATTGTCACACCAGTTTCCTCTTCTATTAATCCTGGAAGTGTCAGGATTCCAGCCAAAATATGAGAGGTTACACCAAGGTGGCCACAGACAGGGCTGGTGGACCCTGACAGGGACTGGAGAGCCCTGGCAGGGTGGGGATTTCTGGGCCTGAAGAGTGGCATCTTGGTTCACGCGGGAGATGATGGAGCTGAGACATAGCAACCGGCCGTAAATAAATAAAGTCGCCCTTTCCGCCACCGGTCCGTGCCGCCATAATGGTGCGAATGATGCTCTGAAAAGTATCAACAATGCCGAAAAGAGAGGCAAACGCCAGGTTCTCATCAGGCCGTGCTCCGAAATCATCGTCCGGCTTCTGACTGTCATGATGAAGCATGGTTACATTGGCGAATTTGAAATTATTGATGACCACAGAGCTGGGAAAATTGTTGTGAACCTCACAGGCAGGTTGAACAAGTGTGGAGTAATCAGCCCCAGATTTGATGTGCAACTCAAAGGTCTAGAAAACTGGCAGAACAACTTGCTTCCATCCCGTCAGTTTGGTTTCATTGTACTGACAACCTCAGCGGGCATCAGGGACCGTGAAGAAGCAAGACGAAAACACACAGGAGGGAAAATCCTGGGATTCTTTTCCCAGGGATGTAATACATATGTGGAAATAAAATGCCAAAAACTAAAACTAAAACTAAAGTCGCACAGGTCATCTAGAGGAGCCCAGAAGAGGTGCCGTGAGCAATTCTAACCTCGCCATACTGACTGCGAGGGCCTGGAGCAGGGTCTGACCTCAACCGCCCTAGGAAATGTGAAGCCCGCAAGGCAAACAGGAGTGTGAATACAACAGTTAGGTTTCAGGCAGAAAGAGGGACACGGGTGGAGAAGACAACAATCAGTCCGGGACAACAACACCGGGAGCAGAGGGTAAGGGAGCAGCAAGCGATGAGGCTGAAATAAGGCTCAGGCCGGGCAGGGCCCCTAGTCTGACAGTCCGAGGCGGCGGGAGCAGGAGACTGTAGTCCAGTGCCGAACGGCGCTGTGTCTCAGAAGTGACCTGCCCGAGTTACTTAGGATCAGCCCCAGAGGAATGAGCTACGTGCTAATGACTCCTGTTAACAAATTCCTAATGCACCAAGCAGTAACTCCCCGCTGCCCCCTGTTTATCCCTGAACCGCCAAGTCAGAAGACCGGGCACACATCCCCAGGTCGCCACTGTCTCTGCGGAAATGGCCTCAGCCCTTCAACCGGAAACAAACAGGGACCGCCGCTCGCGCCACCTGACGGCCGACCAGAGGCAAAGTCAGCCTGCAAAGCCTTGGCACCGGAAGGGACCGCCCGGCTGTTTCCGGTCAGGACCCCACGGAGCGGAGGCTAAAAGGGCGATTCACGGAGAATTCGGCCGGTGTGTCCTGCGTGCTCGGCTCCGCAACGTCGCAAGTCTGCTTCTGCGCAGGCGCGGGGACTACCACGCGGGAGACGCGTAGTAGACGGACTACCCAGCCGTGCGCGCGCCCGGTCTCCGTTGGGCGAGACGGTGCTGTTTGGAGGGTAAAGCCTTTGGAGCTGTAACGCAGCCTTTTGTCCTCTTAACTACAACTCCCAGCATGCCTCGTCCCTCATATTGATGCTCGATGCGGTCTCTCAGGATAGGTTCAAAAGGAACGTAGGGGACAATGACGTACGGGACAATGACGTACCAAAGGAAAAAACATTTAATACGTTGTTTCAGGCCATCGTTCACACAAGCCCCAGTGGCCTAATGGATAAGGCATTGGCCTCCTAAGCCAGGGATTGTGGGTTCGAGTCCCATCTGGGGTGGTGAGTTTTTTGTTTTGTTTTTCATTTCTTAAGCAATTGTAGTGAAATGTGCTAACTCAATTTTACTTTTTATAAATAAGAAATGTATGTGTGGTTTCCCTAGGTGTTAGGTTACAGTTTACGAGAGTCACCATACTCCATTTTCTTCCTCTGATTTTGGGAAGTCAATACGTTGAATTTTATTATCCCCTCTAGAAATAATGTCTTCTCGGCGTGTTCTGTTTCAAATCAACACCCATTCGCGCGAGGCTCTCTCTTTTTCGAGGCTGAAGAGATCGGTTAAGCTGACGGCGTCTCAAATGGCGCTGTCAGTTAAGGGCTTCCTTTTCCCCTGCCCGGCTCGTCAGTTACTCGGCTTTCCTTTGCTTTTCCCTTAACGCCGGGGCGCCGCTCGGCGTTCGATTAGTAAGGCTCCGCAGAGAGGGGAAGTGAACATTCCGCTGTTTAGCAATCGCGGAGCGGAGCTGGCTGGGTCCGACCGTACCATTAGGCGGTTGGGCTCGGGGGTGCAGGGGTTACAGGGGCGGAGGGCGTCGCGGGGCACCGGGCTCCGAGGACGGGGAAATGGCGGCGCTCGGGCCGCCGGCGCGCACTCTGCGAGGTCTTCTACGGGAGTTGCGCTACATGAACGCAGGCACCGGCCGACCCTATCGCGACACCGAAGCCTACCGGTACCTCGTGAAGGCTTTCCGAGCACACCGGGTACGGAAGCCCGAATCCGCGTGCTCCAGCGTCCCGACCCCGGGATGGGAGGCACAGTTGGGTGGCGCGGGCGTAGAGCGCGCCGGGCCTGAGCGCCTGCGTTTCCGAGGCCGACCCTCCGCCCTGCCCCGCTTCCGGCCAGAAAAGCCCAGCTCTGCCTGTCCAGGCTCAGGTCCACGGCCTAAGCCCCGGACTGCCCCGGCCTGCGGGGGCGCAGTCACCGGGGTGGCCGTCCCCGAGGCTTTCATTGGCTGCACTTGGCGTGCAGGAAGGAGAGCGTCGGGGGAAAGGGAAGTGAGAGGACGGGGAAGAGGAAAGGTGTGCGTCCTGGGGAGTGTGGGGTCCCCGGCCCCCGCATCTGGTCATCTTCGCTGCCCTCTCCCTGCTAAAGCGATTCTCAGGAGCAATTTTTGAGGCAGAAAGAGAAACTAATAGGACATGAAATACTGGGAGCTTCCCGAAGATCAGGACCTGTTTCACTTAGGTTGTGTCTATCCCCTGTACCAAGCAGGTGGTGCCGTGTAGAACTGAAGTTGCACTGTCAGTTAGGACATTGGCGCCATGTATGTCCAGGTACATGTTGCCCTTCTGTAGCTGACACATATGAACACATGGGAAAACGTACTTGTGAAATCCGTGTCACCCTTAGGCAAGAGCGATGAAAGACAGTTTCATTTTTCAAATGAGGCAACTGAGACTCAGGGACAGTGACCCTTTCAAGGACACGTATAAGAACTAAAATGTAGGTTCCCTAGTTCCTGAAGAAGAGTCCATTAACGCCTTTGAAGTTAGGGTCTGGCTTGGAAATTGCAGCCGATCTCAGAAATAAAAAATTGGAGTCAGTTTGGCGGTATGGAAGGATACTTGCCGTCTTTTGAACAATGTGAGAAATGAGATCATTAACCTAAATATTGAATTTCTGAGCCATGGAAGTTAGAATGCAAAATGTCAGAATTAAAATTTAGCTAATTGTTCAAAGGTCATAATATTAGAAACTGACAGAATCATAGATCTGCTGCTTCCGCACGCCGCCCACTGGGATGGAGCCTGCAGCCCCTAACCCCGGCATGTGCGCTGACCACAATCCAACCGTGACCTCCTGGTGCATAGGTCCATGCTCACCTGTGCCGGCCAGGCTCTTTAGGTCTCTCTCATGATTCATTTACTGTTTTGTTTTGTTTTTAGCCCTCACCCGAGGATTGATTTTTTTAAAAAGAGTCGAAGAGTGGGAGGCAGGGGGGGTGTGGAGAGAGAATGATCAATGTGAGAGAGATACATTAACTAGTTGCCTCCAGAGGTACACGCCATTCCCTGGGAATCGAACTCGGAAACCTTTGGTAGGAGGACCAACACTATCCACTGAAACACTGGCAAGGCATACTGTTATATTTTGGTTGACTCTTCTTTCTAGACTCCTTTTGATTAAGACCTAAATCAAGGTCAGTATTCTCTTGTCCTATACTAACAGAATTCTTGTTTCAAATCCTGTCAATTTAGGTTTATACATGTGGGTATTACCCTTTGTCCATGTTTGACATTGGTGTTAATCTCAGATTTTTAATTATAAAACAATTTTTTTAATTGATTGCCCTGGCCAGTGTTGCTCAGTTGGTTGGAGTGTCAGCCGGTGCGCGGGAAGGTCTTGGGTTTGATTCCCAGTCTGGACACATACCTAGTTTGAGGGTTCAATCCTCAGTCAGGGCAGATACGGGAGGCAACTGATAAATGTCTCTCTCTCTCTCTCATTGCTGTTTCTCTCTCCCTCCCATTCTAAAATAATAATAAAAAAAAGTTTACTGAAGTAGATGAATTTTGCCTTTTTGAGTGGCTTATGAGTGGCATTTTCCCATATGTGATCTGCAGATCTTAAGCCACACTCTAGTTTTCAGATTCCAACCCTAGATTAAGAGGGGATTCTGTAGGCAGTGGTACCAGAGATTAATGGACACTGGACAGGGCTCCTTAAGTCATTTGAGGCTATGCACACATCTCCATCTCTACTTTCCTGCCCCTTTCTCACAACCTCAAAACTAGTCAAGTAAAGGACAGTGGAATAATTTCCTTCATCTGGAAATTATGATGCAGAAGAAAGAGGGTTTAGAGAAGTTCAGAATGGCTATGAAGTCTCCAGCTTCTTAAGGTTATCAAAATCCAGATTTTTCAGATGGATAAGTAAATTGTGGGAGTGAGTACTACAAGTAATATGAATATGTGCATACTTTATATGCAAAGCCATTTTGTTACTATAGAGGACAAAGCTATTACTTTACAGACAAAATAAGTTTTAAGTTTTCATTGAAATGAAATATGGAAATAGGTGCAGCCCTTCATTGGTTTGAAGGGGAGAAAGTTCCACATTATATTTCTGAAGTGATATTAATGATCATTGACCTGATTATAATTACCCACTTAACCAACCACCCAGCCTCTCTGGGCTTTAGTTTTCTTATTTGTAAAATGAGAGAATTGAAACTAGATGACTTTCTTCCAAAATGTGTAGTCAGTCAATGAAACATCCAGTGAAACTTTGTAAAACTCTTTTTTTCTTTCCATCTTTAAAAAAAAAAGTTATTTGTTGATTTTAGAAAGAGAGAGAGAGAGGGAGAGAAAGAACTCAATTTGTTTTTCCACTTATTTATGCAGTCATTGCTTGCTTCTTGTATATGCCCTGATGGCATGGAACCCGACACCTTGGCATATTGGGATGCTCTAACTAACTGAGTCACCTGGTGTGAAACTTGTCAGTGAACTGGAGGTCAGTTTGCCTAATCATCAACAATTATAGAGTTCCTCTACATATCTATTAAGTATACACAAATACATGTTTCTATTTCCTCTCTGCAATTTTCCTTCATTTTAGAGAATGTTTATTATATCTTACTCTTGGGCCTTTAGCTGGGCTGTAGATAATGTATCTGACTTTGCTACTTCTCTAGGTCACCAGTGAGAAGCTGTGCAGAGCCCAACATGAGCTTCATTTCCAAGCTGCCACCTATCTCTGCCTCCTCCGTAGCATCCGTGAACATGTGGCCCTTCATCAGGAATTTCATGGGAAGGGTGAGCGCTCAGTGGAGGAGGCAGCTGGCTTGGTGGGTCTCAAGTTGCCCCATCAGCCCGGAGGGAAGGGCTGGGAGCCATGAAAATGAAGAGATTCCTTTGATGCTGCCTTCATACAAGAATTTAATTATTTCTATCGATATGTATTTATCATTAAATTTTATTTAATTTAAAGTTTAGGGTTTTTCTCTAATTTTATTGTCCAAGTGTTTCCTTTTTTTTCAGTCTTTTTTTATTTCAAGAAAAACGATCTTAAATAATAATGTTACATGCAATAAACAATACTTCAAGGTAAACGATTTTAAATGTTACATGCAATAAACACCAATTATTCAAGAAAAATGATCTTACATATATTACATGCAATAAACATTAATATTTCAAGAATAAAAGAATTTTAAGTTTAATAATATTACCAACACTGTACTAACATAGTATGGTATCACAAAAGTTATAGGAAATATTAAAAATCTTCAAATAACAAGATTACTTCTATTCTAGAATATTTTCCCTCCTCTGGCTCTATTTTTTTAAAATTCTTTATTGTTTAAAGTATTACATGAGTCTCCTTTTATCCCTCATTGATCTCTCCCTCACTACCACCTCCCCAAGCACAAACCCTCACCCCCACTACTATCTGTGTCCATTGGTTTTGCTCATATGCATGCATGCAAGTCCTGTGGTTGATCTCTTACCCCATCACCCCCCCGGCTTCCCTCATAGCTTGTACAGTTTATTCCATGCTTCTATGACTCTGGTTCTATTTTTGTTCATCAGTTTATATTGTTTATTATATTCCACAAATGAGTGAAATTGTATGATATTTATCTTTCTTCAACATGCTTATTTCACTTAGCATGATTCTTTTAAAGTCTCTTTTGTTGGATATACGTATCGCTACTCCAGGTTTTTTTTTCTTTTCCATTTGCATGAAAAAATTTTTCCATCTCTTTATTTTCATCTTGTGTGTGTCTTTTATTTTGAGGTGGGTCTCTTGTAGACAGCATATTGTTGGGTCATGTTTTTGTATCTATTCAGCCACCCTTCATCTCCTGATTAGAGCATTTAATCCATTTACATGTAGGGTTATGATTGAGAGGTACTTGTTTATATCCATTTTAATTCTGTATGGCTAGGTTTCTGTTTCTTCTTCTCAGCAATCTCTTACAGCATTCCCTTTAACATTTCTTGTAATGCTGGCTTGGTGGTGGTGAACTCCTTTAGCCTTTTTTTTGTCTGGGAAGTTCTTTATTTGACTATCTATTTTAGTGAATGATAGTCTTGCTGGAGGATATAGTCATTTCGGTCTCAGATCCTTGCTTTCCATGACCTTGAGTACTTCATGCCATTCCCTTCTGACCTGTAGAGTTTCTGATGAGAAATCAGGTGTCAGCCTTATGAGAACTCCTTTGTATTTAACAGTTTTATCTTGTTGCCTTTAAAATTCTCTCTTTGTCTTTAATTTTTGGCTTTTTAATTATGATGTGTCTGGGTGTGGGGCTGTTTGGGTCCTTCTTGTTTGGGTTTCTCTGTGCCTCCTGCACTTGTGTGACTTTTTCCTTTACCAGGTTAGGGAAGTTTTCTACCACTATTTCTTCAAACACCTCTGTTCCTTCCTTTCTTTCTGCCTCTTCTGGCACACCTACTATTCTAATACTGTTACATTTCACATTGTCCCATAGCTCCCTTAAGCTATCCTATTTTTTAATGCTTTTTTCTTTTTGGTTCTCTGAGTGATATTTTCAACTATCTTCTAATTCACTGATTCAATCCTCAGCTTCCCCTAATCTGCCGTGTATTCCTTCCAATGTGTTCTTTATTTGTGTTGTGTCATTCTTTATCTCAGACTGTTCTTTTTTCATAGTTACTATATCGTTTTTCATACTGTTGAGCATTTTTAACATCATTACTCTGAACTGTTTCAGATACATTTCTTATCTCTGCTTCATTTATCTCTTCAGGAGAATTGGCTAGTTCTTTCATTTGGTGGTTGTTTCTTTGTTTCCTCATTTTGGTTGTCTGGGTTTGTGACTATGTTTTAGGTAGATCCTCTATACCTCTCAATCTCTAGTGCAGGACAGTGTTAAAGCCTGTTTCTGACTAATTGGATCAGGCAAAGACTCAAAGCCTCCAAGACCACCTCTGCTACAAACTAGTAGGATATCAGACTTGAATTGCTCCCAAACAAATGTCCTCAGGTGTGATGAGAGTTTTTTCAACAAGGTGGGCAGTTGCTTCTGCCTGGAGACTAATTTTACTGTTAATCTCTTAACTGGTCTCAGGTCAAAGTGTTTTCCAACAGGGTGTATCAACTGTTTTCCCCCAAGGAAGGCAGATATCTATGTGAGAAAGATGTCCTCCACTGTGTGAGGGAATGACTCAACCCAAGAAACTTGGGGTGTCTACCTTCTGTGCTCTATCCCCTGAGTCCCCACTCCTGGGTTCTGCTCTCAGCTCCAGCCCACTTCACCTTCCCTCTGCCAGAACACAAGGTGGGTGGCTCCACAAGGAATTTTGTGTGTTGGCCCTTTAAGAGGATACCCGAACTTTCAGCTGCCACTCCTTGGCAAACAGCACCCCACTGCTTTTCACAGCTAGATGTTATGTGGGTACCTTCCTCAGTTTGGTGGCCTCTGCTGGGGAGCCCAGCTTCAGGATTACATCTCAGAGTTCTTGGTGTCAATTCCCCCTGCCCACACACACACACAGCTGAGATATCTCTGGGACTTCAGTTGCCATCTGTGGGAGCCTGGCCAGCCCTTTCATACCTCTCTGCCCCTCCTATCAGTCTCTGTGCAGTCTCTACATTTGGTCCTTGTGTATCACGGTTCTCTTCTATGCGTTTTCCATTGGTTATTCAGGAAGCCTTTCCATATTTCAGTTGTAATTCCAGCTTGTTCCTGGGAGCATGTCCCTGTAGCATCCTACTCTGCCACCATTTTTAATCCCCGTCCAAGTGTTTCTTAGGGAGAATTCATCTTTACTGAACTTCTTACACTAGGCTAATTGATGTTCTGAATTTACTTTTAAAACTATTAGTATTTTTGCCCTAACCGGTTTGGCTCAGTGGATAGAGCGTCGGCCTGCGGACTCAAGGGTCCCAGGTTCGATTCCGGTCAAGGGCATGTACCTTGGTTGCGGGCACATTCCCAGTAGTGGGTGTGCAGGAGGCAGCTGATCGATGTTTCCAACTGTCTATCCCTCTCCCTTCCTCTCTGTAAAAAATCAATAAAATATATTTAAAAAAAAAAATAAAAAAAAAAATAAAACTATTAGTATTTTTATTTTAAAGTAATACAAGCCTATTATTAAGGAATTCAGATCGTATTATCATAAAAGCCCTATTCCTTTGTCCTTTCCTTTTCCCATTCCCAGGTGGTAACTATTACTAACAGTTTGGTGTGCATCTTTCTAGATACTTCTTATGCATCTACAAGCATACAATTAAATGCACATAGTTATTAAAAGTATACAAATATCAAATGTTAATATCCAGGTAGGAAAGAGATGGCACAATCAAATAGGATTACTGAGGAGAGTTCATGAGATAAAGACATGGCCTGAATTAAGGTCAACAGGATGGGCTAACAACCATGTGGCACTACTATGGGGTTGGCAAAAGTGGGTGAATAATAATAAGTAACACAAAAACAAACACTGTTTTATGTACTCACAACTATAAACCTACTTTGCCTACTTCTGCATTACCTTCTAGGCCTGACAGAGGTGACTCTTACGTATGAGAACATGGTCACCACTCACTTATAGGCCTCAAAGAAGAAAATCAAGGAGAGGGAGACGGCATACACTTACTTCCTCCTCCTGCCTTCTAATCTTCATCTCAAACTGCTCTTCCTCTTGAATTCTCTATCAGGGTAAAGGATTCCACTATGCACTTGACCAACCAACTAAAAATCTTGGGCTTCTTTCAGTATTCCTTCTCTCTCTTCATCCAATCAGTCAACAATTTCCGCTTCTTCAATAGCTCTAACATCTTCCTCCCCCTCAATCTTGCACTGCCTCTGTCCTAGTGTTCAAGCACTGATAATATTTTGGTTGAACTATTAAACTAGTCTCCTAAATTGTCCCCTTGCTTCTAACATGCTGCATTCCTCAAAAATTATTCTTTCTTGCCCTAGCTGGTTTGGCTCAGTGGATAGAGCATCAGCCTGCAGACTAAAAGGTCCCAGATTTGATTCCAGTCAAGGGCACATGCCTGGGATGTGGGCTCAATCCCCAGTAGGGGGCGTGCAGGAGGCGGCCAAACAATGATTATCATTGATGTTTCTCCCTCTCCTTTCCTCTCTGAAATCAATAAAAATATAATTTTAAAAATATATTATTCTTTCTGTGAACTACCAACAGTTCTTCATCTATGCACTTTGTGATACATGACAGTTTCTTCTGATATCATGTAATTGTAGATATGTCTTATAACCTCTTTATCTGTGGATTGTAAGGTCCGTGGACTGAATTGATTGAACAAGAGTAAGGATGATGTGTCATTAATTTTTGTTGTCTCAAAAGCATGGTGACTTACACATAGCATTATTCAGTCAGTGTTTCAAATGCATGGCTCAGTTAGTTCTGCTCACAAGAAAGCATACAATCTGAACAGAACTATTTATAAAGCATTGCACTGTCTCTTCTAAATTAACATTAAAGTAATAGTATTAAAAAATCAAACTGAAAAAAAAGGTCAAACTGCATTTATTCAATTGAACAGATCAAAACCTAGAAATGTTTAACATACTTTTCTTCTCCCTGCTTTGTTTCATGATATGTGTGTGTGTGTGTGTGTGTATGTACATATATATATATATTTTTTTTTAAACCCAGATTTATTGCACAACTAATTGCTGTGGCAATAAACTGGATGCGGCAACAGCTGCCCTCTTGGGTTTAGGAGTTGTTCCTTAACGGAATCCATGCCTGGACCTGCGGTACACAATTTTCATGTACCTCATGAAACCCATCCCGGTGGTATTCTGTTGTTTAACCTTGGCACTCCAGTTATATTTCCTCTTGCGCTTGGTGGGGTAGCTGCACTTGCCACAGGTAGACTTCTGCAGGTGGTAGGCCTTGGAGCCTCAGCGGAGGCACAGTGTGTGCATCTTGTTGCGGTGCTTGCCGAACAAGGACATCCCTTTTGTCATCTTGCTTCTGCCGCCGAGACCAAAGAGGCCAGAAGAGACGACATGGGTATATTATTATCTAAACTAATAAAGGCATAATATTGAAATTAACCGTCTCTTTGGGATGGGTGAGCCATGCCCACCAGCCAATCAGAGCGACTGTATGCAAATTAACCCAGTTAACATGGAGGCTGCCACTCACGGACCTGAGTAAATGGTAGCTTCCATTGCAGCAGGAGTGAAACTGAAACTGTTTGTGGCCCTTGGTGGGCCGGCTCAGCTTATCCTGGCTCCAGGCAAAACATATTTGCAACAAAGTCTCAATCATCTAAGACTCAGGAGCTGAAACGAACAGCAGGCTGGGCCCACTACTATAGTTACCTGCCTAGGAAACGGCTTAAAGGAACAGTGTATCAATTATTGAAACTACGAGCTGAAGCAGAAACGAGGCTTTGTTACCTGCCTAGCCTCGGCTTATAGGAACAATGCATCAATTATAGAAGATAAACCCCAGAAACCTGCTTCCAGTCAGCCTTGCAGGGACATTGGGTCAATGGGAGCTGTGAGCAGCCTAAAGCCTGAAAACGCCCCTCAGCCCATCACCCATGCTGGCCACACCCCAATGGGGTGAGGGTCCCCGCTGGGGGGCTTGGCCAGCCTGCAAACAGCCATCAGCCCCTCACCCAGGATGGCCAGGTAACCCAGTAGGGACCCAAAACCTGAAGGGACTGTGGGCAGCCTGAAAGTCTGAAAATGCCCCCTC
This sequence comes from Murina feae, assembly GCA_004026665.1. Lineage (NCBI taxonomy): Eukaryota > Metazoa > Chordata > Mammalia > Chiroptera > Vespertilionidae > Murina > Murina feae. The sequence continues at coordinate 23,619 of PVJC01017826.1, forward strand.
AGACCCGCACCCAGGCTGGCCACACCCCAGTGGGGTGAGGAACACCACTGGGGGGGCTTGGCCAGCCTGCAAACAGCCATCAGCCCCTCACCCAGCTGACCAGGCATGCCAGCAGGTGGACATCCCCAGAGGGGTCCCAGACTGCCAGAGGGCACAGATTGGGCTGAGGGACCTCCCGAGTGCACAAATTTTTGTGCCCCAGGCCCCTAATCTAATAAAAGAGTAATATGCAAATTAACACCACTCCAAGACACCTAAGCCACGCCCACTATCCAATCAGAGCAGATGTATGCAAATTAACCCAGCCAAGATGGTGGCCGGCAGCCACGGAGCTAGAGCAAACAGGAGACTTCCGTTGCACCAGCGATGGAGTTGAAACTGCCTGCCTAGGCCGGCCAGGCCTCTGCTAAAGGCAACAATGTTTTAATTATAGAAGCCATGAAGCTGAAGCAAACAGGAGGCTTTGTTGCCTGACTAGGCCTCTGCTCAAGGCAGAAAACGTTTCAATTATAGAAGATAAATAAACCTCAAAAACCTGATTCCAGCCAGCCTCACTGGGATGTTGGGTCAATGGGAGCTGTGGGCAGCCTGAATACGGCCCTCAGCCCCTCACCCAGGCTGACCACACCCCCAGGGGGTGAGAGTCCCCACTGGAGGGGCTTGGCCAGCCTGCAAACAGCCATCAGCCCCTTACCCAAGCTGGCCAAGCACGCCAGCAGGTGGACATCCCCTGAGGGGTCCTGGACTGCGAGAGGGCATAGGTCGAGCTGAGGGATCCCCCAAGTGCACAAATTTTTGTGCACCAGGCCCCTAGACTAAATATAAGGAAGCCAAAAGGATTACGATAGGTTGATGTTTTGACTTCTTTGATTACAATATTATATATACAATAAATAACATTTTATGGAAAGAAAATTGAGGCAGAAGTGCCTAACAAGGTAAGAAATATTTATTAGGGGTTTGAACTCATCTAGACCTAAGTTTTAATCCCATTTTTATAATAATTTATCAGCTGTGTAATCTTGGGCAGGTTAATTGACTAGAGCTTGTTCCGTCTTCTGTAAAATAGAAATGCCAATCAGGTGGTTGTAATAAATGGGAATAGTGTTTACATAAAACATTTGCACAGTACAAGTGAAGAGAAAATGAAAAAAACACACATTTGCACAGTACATGAGTGCCTGACAAAAAGAAAATCTTATTTTCATCTTTTTACTACAATAACTCTTTTATCATGAACCCTTCTCTAAGCCCAAGGGATAATAGACAGGTTATTTTTTTATTAGAGGCCCAGTGCATGAAATTTGTGCACTGAGGGGGGGGGGAGATCCCTCAGTTTGGCCTACGCCTTCTCACAGTCTGGGAGCCCTCGGGATATTTTCAACTGCCGGCTTAGGGAGCAGGTCTAAGCCATCAGTCAGACATCCCTTAGTGCTGCTGTGGAAGTGGGAGGGGTTCCCACCACCACCACTTTGCTCGCCAGCCATAAGCCCGGCTCAAGGCTTCTGGCGGAGCGGTGCTCCCTTCCCCCATGGAGTGCACTGGCCACTGGGGGCAACTCCTGCTTTGAGTGTCTGCCCCCTGGTGGTCAGTGCATGTCATAGCAACCGGTTGTGCTGCTGTTTGGTCAATTTGCATATTGGCCTTTTATTATATAGGACTAGAGGCCTGGTGCACGAAATTTGTGCATGGAGGGGGTGTCCCTCAGCCCGGCCTGCACCCTCCCCACCTTGAGATCTCTGTGGGCTTGGGCCTAAACTGGCAGTCAGACAGCCTTCTCACAATCCGGGACTGCTGGCTCCTAACCACTCGCCTGCCTACCTGCCTGCCTGATTGCCCTTAACCACTTCTGCCTGTCAGCCTGATGGCCCACTAACTGCTCCCCTGCTGGCCTGATTGCTCCCCTGACAGTCTGGGGAGCCCCGACTGCCCTCCCCTGAGAGCCGGATCATTCACAAATGCCCTCCCGTTGGCCTGTTTGTCCCCAACTGTCCTCCCCTGCTGGCCATCTGGTGATGATGTCACATGAGGGGCATGGTGCCACCTAGGCTTTTATTATATAGGATGGTTTAAAAAACTCACTTAGGCCATCTGTCCAAAGTAATCAATCTATACCTCTTATCAAGAATTAACTGAACTCAATGTTAAAAATGGAAGAAATTGATTCTGGAACATGAACTATATTAGTAATAATACTGGGAAGGTTCCAGAACTAGGGAATCCTGAAGTTTTGCCATAGTGTTAGCTTATTACTCTGTTTTTTGATGTGGTACCTATTTTATCACATTCTTTGACTTTGCTGTCTCTTACCTTTTCTCCTTTATCTTCAACTTTTTCTTTTTGCTGAATTCTGTTAACATTTAGCATATAGTTGCATAACCAAAGGTGCTTCCATTTGAAACAACTTGGCCTCTAACTCAAATGCCTCTCATCTATCTTTTTGTTCTTCTTCACAAATGAATGAATGTACTCAGTGAATTGAATGAATTGTTTCCATTTTCACATTTTTTAAAGTTATGTTGAGATATAAACTTAGATACAATTATACTCATTTTAAGTGTACAGCTCAATAAGTGCACCTGTGTAATAACCCTCCCCCCCCCCAAAAAAAAAGAGTTATAGAACGTTTCCACTGCCCTCAAAAGTTCTCTTTGCAGTCAATCCCCCTTCTTCATACTTGGTCCCAGGCAACCTCTGACCGGCTTGCTGTTACCATAAATTAGTTTGGCCTCTTCAAGTATTTTATCCAAATGCAATCTATAGTATGTACTTGTTTGAGTTGGCTTCTTTTGCTCAGCATACTGACTTTGAGATTAATAATCCACGTTGTTGCATATATTCATTTTCTGCATTTTTCACTGCCAATCCACAACTCATGCAAGTCTGGTTTCTGTCCCTCTGCTCTAACAGAATTGTCTTACAAGGTTACAAATGACTTTCAGGTCGCTAAACCCAGTAGATCATTCCTTATCTTGCTTGATCTCTAGAGGGTATTTGACACTAGTGACCATTTCTTCCTTTTCCCTTGACTTTCACATCATATTCCTGTTTTATTCTACCACTCTGACCATTTGTCTTCATTTTCCTTTTCAGTGAATCCCTTAAATGTTGGTGTTCCTGCCCTAGCCGGTTTGGCTCAGTGGATAGAGCCTCAGCCTGCAAACTGAAAGGTCCCGGGTTCGATTCTGGTCAAGGGCACATGCCCGGGTTGTGGGCTCAATCCCTAGTGGGGTATTGCAAGAGGCAGCTGATCAATGATTCTCTCTCATCATTGATGTTTCTATCTCTCCCTCTTCCTTCCTCTCTGAAATCGATTAAAAAAAAAATGTTGCCCTAGCTGGTTTGGCTCAGTGGATGGAGTGTCGGCCTCTGGACTGAAAGGTCCCAGGTTTGATTCTGGTCAAGGGCATTTACCTGGGTTGTGGGCACATCCCCAGTAAGAAATGTGCAGGAGGCAGTTGGTCAATGTTTCTCTCTCATCGATGTTTCCAACTCTCGATCTTTCTCCCTTCCTCTCTGTAAAAAATCAATAAAATATTTTTTTTAAATGTTGGTATTTCTTGGTTCAGACCTAGATTCTTACCTTACACTCTGTGCTTTCCCTGGATGGACACCTCTGTTCTAAGGCTTTAATTATCAATAGGCTAACTCCAGTCCAGGCTCCCCTGCTATGCTATAGACCTGTCTATCCCACTGTCCAGAAGACAACACCATAGATGCCTCAAAGGTATCTCAAATTCAATGCATTCAAATTGGAACCATATTGTCTTCCCCTCTAAATCTATCTGGTATTCCTTATCAGTTCATGGACACTTTCACTCAGTCACTCAAGTCAGAAATCTAAGTTCTTCTAGATTGCTGACTTTTTTTCACATCGTCAGTTAAGTAATCATTAATTAGATTCTACTTCCTAAGAGTTCTTGAATCTCTATTGCTACACTAGTTCAGACATTTTATTTCTTTTTTAAAAATATTTTATTGATTTTTTACAGAGAGGAAGGGAGAGGGATAGAGAGTTAGAAACATCGATGAGAGAGAAACATCGATCAGCTGCCTCCTGTACATCTCCTACCGGGGATGTGCCCGCAACCAAGGTACACGCCCCTGACCGGAATCGAACCCGGGACCTTTCAGTTCTCAGGCTGATGCTCTATCCACTGAGCCAAACCAGTCAGGGTGACATTTTATTTCTTTTATCACTTCTCTGACCAATGCTTTAACTCTAACTTGCTCTCCTCAATCAATCCCATATTCCATTATACACAGATCTAATATTACCACTTTGGCTTACAATCCTTCAAAGTTAAACTTTATCAAGGGCCTCCAGGATCTGCCCGTTGCCAAATCTCTTCAGCCTCATTTCTACTCTCCTTATATTTGACAGTATAGCCATATTGAAATTCAGTTTTAGGAGCCATGGTCTTTCAACATTTTGCTGCTCCTTATTCATGGAAAGCTCTTTCCCCTAATCATACCCCTCTTTCTCTAGCTAATTCCTATTTATTCTTCAGATCTCACCTTACATTTAAAAAAAATATATTTTATTGATTTTTTGCAGAGAGGAAGGGAGAGGGATAGAGAGCTAGAAACATCGATGAGAGAGAGAGAAACACTGATCAGCTGCCTCCTGCCTCCACTGGGGATGTGCCTGCAACCAAGGCACATGTCCTTGACCAGAATCGAACCTGGGACACTTCAGTCCGCAGGCCAATGCTCTATCCACCGAGACAAACCGGCTAGGGCTGTTTTTATTGATTTTAGAGAGAGAGGAAGGGAGAGGGGTAGAGAGATAGAAACATATCGGCCAGCCCCCACTGGAGATCAAGCCCACAACCTGGCATTCACCCTGACTGGGACTCCATCCAGTGACCTTTTGTTTCATGGGTTGATGTTCAACCACTGAGCCACACTGACTGGGCAGAAGAACTACAATATTAAATTACTACAAAGACACATTAATGATATACTATATTTAGTTTATAAATTACAATAAAATGAAGAGTTGTCTGCTCTAGATGCCTAGCAAAATATTAATTGTATCTATTCTATTTTTTTTTAAATCCTCACCTGAGGATATTTTTCAAATTGATTTCTAGAGAAAGAGTGGAAGAGAGGGAGAAAAACATCAACATTAGAGACACACATTGACTGGTTGTCTCTGCCCCTAGTGAGGTATGTGCCCTTGACCAGGAATCAAATCTGATACTCTTCGGTCCATGGGCCGACACTCTAACGACTGAGCAAAACCAGACAGGGCTACCTATTCTAAATTTTAATTACCTAGTTCTAGCATATATAAATTATATACATATATTAGTATAATTCCCATATATATCTTTTCAAATACATATTCAGCACACAAAGATAATCAGGTATGTAAGAAAACGAGACCTCATAAGTAAAATCCAGGAGAAACAACAGACAATAGAAACACAAAAAACTTCAGATATTATAATGGGCAACTCAGATTATAAAACAATTATGTTTATTGGGATCAAAGAACAGGCAAGCTTATGAATTTCATCAAGGGACAAGAAACTACAAAAAAATAACATAGTTATTTGAAAAGAACCCAATAAACACCTAGCCAGTGTTGAGCAGTGGTTGAGCATCACCCCATTAACCAGGAGGTCACAATTCGATTCCCTGTCAGGGATCAATCATCAGTAGGGGGTGTGCAGGAGGCAGCTGGTCAATGATTCTCTCTCATCATTGATGTTGCTATCTCTCTCCCTCTCCCTTCCTCTCTGAAAACAAAAAAATCTAATCTAATAAAAGAGTAATATGCAAATTGACCATCACCCTGTTACACCCACAAGCCACACCTACCAACCAATCAGGAGCAAATATGCAAATTAACTCAACTAAGATGCCATGGAGCTGGAGTTGCCCTGGGCAATGGAGGAAGCCAGGGCCCTGTGGGCCCTGAGCTCTACTCAAGGCTACAAAGTTTCAATTATAGAAGATAAACAAACCCCAGATACCTGCCGGGCTGGGATCTTGGGTTGCCCCTACTGGGGTGCCTTGGGGGACCAAGACAACAAAGTTTCAATTATAGAACTTAAATCCCAGATAGCTGTTTCCAGCCAGGCACCCCAGTAGGGACCCAAAACCTGAAGGGGCTGTGGGCAGCCTGAAACGGCCATGAGTCCCTCACCCAGGCTGAGCAGGCACTCCAGCAGGTGGACATCCCCCAGGGGTCGCAGACTGCAAGAGGGCACAGGCCAGGCTGAGGGACTTCTTCCTCCCCGCCTCCAAGTGCACAAATTTTTGTATACCAGGCCTCTAGTATATTTTAAAAACCAATAAAAATTCTAGAATTAAAACAAAGAATTCAATTGATGGATTTAATACCAGTCCAGGCACAGCTGAAAGGATATTAATTTATAGACTCTAAAAGGTCAATGAATTTCAAGCACAATAAATAAAAATAAACCCACACCTTGATACATCACAGTAAATTGCAGAAAACCAAAGGCAAAAAGAACAAAATTAGAAAGCAGCAAACTACCTTCCAAAGAGTGACAGACTGATAGCTGATTTCTTAGGGGGAATGGAAGGTAAAAGACAGCAGGAAAGATAGAATCTATATACCAAAAGATAGTAACTTCCAACCTAAAATCCTATACCCAATAAAAATATTCACCTGGAATTAAGAAAGGCAAAGTAAAGTTTCTCACAGGCAAGCACAAAAACAAACAAGCAAGGTAGGCAAACTTCTGTAAAGAGCCAGATAGTAAATATTTTAGTCTTGCAGACCATGATATTTGTTACAACCACTCAACTCTGCCTTTGTAGAGCAAAAGAAACCACAAACAATAGCAAATGAATGAGCTTGGCAGTATTCCAATGGAAGTATTCACAAAAATAGATAGTAGGCTAGATTTGGCCTGTGGACTATAGATTTCTGATTCCTGTCCTGAAGTTTAAACTTCAGACAAAATGGAAATGATCCCAAATGGAAAGGCAAAGATTCCAGAAGGAATGAAGAGCAAAGAAAGTGGTAAACAAACATTAATTGTATGAAACTTGGTTGTAAAAAAGCAATATAGAACTAAAACACATGATAATAGCATGTAACATCAAGTTAAATGTAGCTGGTTTTCTAGGTTCCTTGTGTTATCTATCAGTGGAAAGGTATTAATGAAATTAGTCATTGATACATTGAAGATGCCTGTCATAACTTCCAGGGTAACCATTAAGAGAATAAAAATGGCTCTAGCTGGTTTGGCTCAGTGGATAGAACATTGGCCTGTGGACTGAAGAGTCCTGGGTTTGATTCCCATCAAGGGCACATGCCCTGGTTTTGGGCTTGATCCCCAGTAGGGGGTGTGCAGGAGGCAGCCAATCAATGGTTCTCTCTCATCATTGATTTTTCTATCTCTCCCCTCTCCCTTCCTCTCTGAAATCAATAAAAATATATTTTAAAAACCCAAAAGAATAAAAACAGAATAAAACTTCTAAACTACCAGAAGGGGAAACAATGGAATGATTAAAAGGTAAGCAAGAAAGGAGAGAAAAATTAAACATAAAACATTCAGACGAGACAAAGTAAGAGCTTTAAACCCAAAATATGACTAATTACATGAATATAAATGATTAAATGCTTCAATTAAAAGACAAGGGTATCATATTAAAAATGAACAAAACTAGATGATGTTCATAGGAGATGTAGGTAACCAGAAAAGTAGAAAGACAAAGTTTAGACTAAAATCTCTTCACTAACATAATTATTCAACATTTTAGTGTTAGTTTCCTCCTGAGCATATCTATATATATAAAAGCCTAAGCGGCCAAGCGACTGGTTTACCTGTTGCTATGATGCATACTGACCACTATGGGGCACAAGCTCAATGCAGGAGGTGCCCCTAGTGGTCAGTGCACTCCCACAGCCAGAGCGCTGCTGAGCCGACCAATAGGCGCCAGATGCAGGGCTCAAAGCTGCTGCGGCAGCCAGCGCAAGCCTCTCATGATCAATTGGGACTCACTGTGCTGGGATGAGCAGGAGTGGCAGGTGGCATTGGACTGCCGGTTTCGTCCTGATCCTCAGCCTGTCCTGCAGGGATTGGCTGAAACTGGCAGTCCGACGTCCCCCCCTGCCTCCCAGATTGCAAGAGGGTGCAGGCCAGGGTGAGGGACCCCTCTCCCCCCTACACAAATCCATGCACTGGGCCTCTGGTAACATATATAATAGTGCATTCTTATTATATATAAGGATATTAATTTGAACATTTTTCTTTTATTGTAAATGAGGGGCCCGGTGCACAAAAATTTGTGCACTCGGGGGGTGGGGGTCCCTCAGCCTGGCTTGTGCCCTCTTACAGTCTGAGACACCTCGGGGGGGGATGTCCACCTGCTGGCATGCCTGGCCAGCCTGGGTGAGGGGCTGTGAGCCATTTTCAGGCTGCCCACAACCCTTTAGGCTTCGTGCACTGGGGGGTGGGAAGGCTGGTGAGTGCAGGCCTGGACGTTTCCCACCGGAGGGCCCACGATTGCACACGCCTGGTGGGCCCCCACCACTGAGGGGACACACCTGGC
>PVJC01017827.1:0-32008 GCA_004026665.1 Murina feae
TTCCTCTAGAATCTATTCAGATAGATAGAATTCAGGGTAGAGAGATCTTGTTTCTGAGACCATAGCTGTTTGACAAAGGTTTTACATGACTCAGAAATATTATCATAATTTTTTACTGTCTACTGGGGATTGAATCCTCCTTACTGATGAACTTTTTTATTGCATGCTCCATCTCCAAGTCCTTTTAAATTCAATGTAATAAACATATAAGCCACTTGCTGAATATTAAATGCTTTTAGTGATAGGACAAATTTGTACAGAAATATTTACAATGAAGACTGAATGAAGAATTTTCTTTGGAGGCTCAGAAGAGAGAGAAATTAATTCTGAGTGAGTTAGATAAGGGAAGAAATTTGGTTGCAGATTAAATTTGAGCTGGACCTTGAGGAGTGAAAACAAAATGATGTACAACAATAAAATTGCTAGTCTACCCGATTTTGTTGACACCATAAAAAATTAGATCAATCCTGTAGGTAACAAGTAGATAAATAAACTAGTTGATGGCTCAATTTTTCTTTTTTCACTGTGAGCTTTTGTCATTTACAAGGCAGAATCATGTATAATTTATAGCTATTGGTTTAGAAGACAATAAGCTATTTTTTTCTATATTTGGTATAAAATAATGTTTCTCAGAAGGAAGATTTGCAGTATCAATTAATATTAAGAGTTAAAAAGAAACAATATTTTCTCATGTTTTCCAGGTTTATTCTGTTCTCTTTCAAATCAAAGGCTAAGTTCTCTGAAATAAATATAGAATGTATATAAATGAGCAAAATTAGTTTTATGATTTTAATATTTTTATAAGATTTAGCTTTCCTTTGCATTTTTCATTTAGAGACAAGTCAGTAAAGAGTTAAGAGAATTGAGTTGTCTAAAGAGGCATATGGTCCAAATTTTCTGTTCTTATGCCACATAATTTCTTTTTTGAAAAGGCGTTAACACATGCAAAGGAGGAGAATGAGCCCTATTGTATTTTGTATTTTCCTTTGAATTTTAATTTAAAATGAGAATAAAATTAACAAGCCAGTTGGCTACTTTGAGCTTTGGGTAAAAAATGATCAGATTGGTATTTTGCAAGCCAGATGGATCATAGAGGCAAGTAAACTTTTACATTGATTTTACTTTGAAATGCCAAAGGCCCTGAACTTAGACTGGAAAGGAATTTAACATTTAACAGTACTTCACATTACAGAAAGACTATCCTATATAATAAAGAAGGAATATGCAAATTGACCATCACTCTGGTCAATTTGCACCCACAGCTGAGGTTAAGTTCCCATAACGAGCCTTAAGGAGCAATCAGCAGGGACCTGAGGCTGTGCACTCACCCACCTCCTGCATGGGGCTTGACAGGGGACCTCAGGTCATGCCTTCCATCCACAGGGCTTGACAGGGGAATCTCAGGCTGCTCCCCCTGCCCTGGCACCAGGCCAGAGGAACTCAGGCTGCACCCTCTTCCCTGGTGCCAGACTGGGGGATCTCAGGCCATGCCCCCCGCCCTGGTCCCAGGCCAGGGGACCTGAAGCTATGACCTTGATGTGAATAGGAGATAGGCAAAATAAAATAAACATAAAATAAATTCAAAATAAATAAAAGATCATGCAGTTGTAACTATGAAAGAAATGTGCTAACCACATCCTGGCAGTGTGACTCGGCTGGTTGGGTGTGATCCGTGCACCGAAGGGTTGCCAGTTCCTTTCCTGGTCAGGGCACATGCCTGGGCTGTAGACTTGATCCTCATTAGGGGGCACGCAGAAGGCAGCTGATTGGGATGTTATGCTCTCACATAGATTTCTCTCTCTCTCTCTCTCTCTCTCTCTCTCTCTCTCTCTCTTTCTCTTCTTCTCTCTCTAAAAATCAATTTTAAAATATTTTAAAAATAAAATAAAAAAATGAAATGTGCTTCTCAAATCTCTTTTTTATAGAGTAGACAAACTTTCACAAGAAACTGAGCAAAGCTTGATTAAACATAAAAGACAATTACTGATTAAAAATAGATTCTCTGTGTTTTACATTTTGAACACAATAAAGCTTAATTGTAAAAATGCAATACAAAGTACATTGTAAAAATGTAGTCTATTCAGCTGTTTTCCTGAGAAGGTACTATTAAATAAGCAGGAAAGCATGGTCTTTATCAGAACCACTAGCAAGACATAGAAAGTTAGCAACAGCTAGGAGAAAATCTCCATGCTCCCTCTCGTCTTTTATTTTAAAACAGGGCCATAATTCTGTTTGTTGGTGGTTGTTTTGTTTGGGCGGCAAAGCTATGCTCAGAGACTGATTTTGTCTTTGCCGGCAATTTGTTTAATAAAGGTTTGCCTTGGGAATTACAATTTCCCAAGGGAATAGCTCGAGTGCATTGCTAGGGAACAGAGGTGTCCGTGGTGATGGACATTCAGAGCTGCTCTGGGAGTTAGGGCCTCTGCATGGCTTTGCAGCACTGCCCGCAAGGAGCCCCTTCTCTCCTGAGGCTGCTGCACTCCTGAGCGTCTCTGCTGACCAGAGTCTCCTTGGCCACAGCAGGAGCAAATGCCTCAAGATCTTCGAGAGCTATTAGGCCAGCAAGGCGTCAACTTGCCCTGACCAAAACTCTGGGGTTGTCCCCACAAACTCTCAGTATTTATAGTTTAAATATCCCCTTGCCGTCATTGCTTTTCCACATGTTATTAATGACAACAGCGGAGATGGCGTCTTTCTCACACAACTTCATTCTCGTGTCAAAACAACTCCATCTCTACAACTTTGTCTTTGGTGGATCAAGTTCATTTACATCATTAACAAATGAATTTAAAATTATATTAAACTAATTGCACAGTAGTGGTGCTGAAATGTTCTCAAATTCTTGGAGAAATGATGGACTATTTCAGGACTGTCTCCCCCATTTCTGTCTGTCCTGCAGACTTGAATCTCAAATGACTGCAGACATCCAGACCATCTTACAGTTGCTGCAGAAACAGACCACGGTGGTCCCCCCAGCCTACAGCATGGTCACTGCCGCAGCCGAGTATCAGAGACCCACCATCCACTTGATGGGAGCCAGTCAACCGAGAGCGTCCATCAAGACAGATCGAAGTTTTAGTCCTTCCTCACAAGTGAGTGTAGACAGGGTACAACCCAGAGTACCTAAAAGTGTGTTCTAGGGACCATCTGAATCAGAATCACTGGGGTGCTGTGAAACATGCAGATTCTCATTCTACTCAGTTCTGGGAATGGACCCTCTAATCCACATTTTACACACAACCCCCCCCCCCCATTTAAAGTTTGAAAACAATGGACCTAGAGGAATGATCTTAATACTTTTTTTTTTTTAAGAAAAAGCTTTTTTCAAGAGTCAATCTACTTAACTGTGTATAGGGCAGAGCTTTGAAAGCTAAGAAGTAGGCCTGGTCCAAAAAGCTCTTCAGAGACAAGTCTGTAATTTACTCTAGTGACCAGATGAATTCTTGGGCAGGGTCTCGGGAAGGAAGTGGAGGAAAAATAGCAGCTGGACGTGGAAGAACTGAGGTTAAAGAGCAGCCAAATTAGTAATCTTAGATATCTACACTCTACCATCCCCAAAGATCTCGAAACCTTTTCCCCCCTGGAGAATGGGAAGAGGAGGACTCCCTCATCTTGCCTCTGAAGCTCTCCAAATTAACCCCTTTGAATTATGTTAATTTGTAAGTCAAATTCCTTTGGAATTCTATTTTGGAAATCATTACTTTTTTTTTTAAAGCAATTCAGAGTTTTGATTTTTTAAAAATATATTTTATTGATTTTCTACATAGAGGAAGGGAGAGAGATAGAGAGTCAGAATCATCGATGAGAGAGAAACATCGATCAGCTGCCTCCTGCACACCCCAAAGTACATGCCCTTGACGGGAATCAAACCCGGGACCCTTCAGTCCACAAGTTGACGCTCTGTCCGCTGAGCCAAACAGCTCAGGGCTGGAAATCATTCTTAATTACTTAATCACTATGGCCAAATTGCATCTAAGAATGATGATTTAAGTAAGGATTTATAGAACAATCATGTAAAACTGTCTTTAAAGTTTGGGAATTTAGTGCAATATATTCTGGGAAATGAAATGACATAAGAAACATCCAAACCTATAGAGAATTTTTAGAAAAGTTTATTTGAGTCAAACTGACAGCATATGTCAAGGAGCAAGATCTCAAATGCTCCAGGGAATAACAGTTTTGCAGCTTCATTTATTCATTTAAAAATAAGGAGGAAAGGTAGAAACATTCCATGGAGGTGGGAGAAAGCAAGGCCAGGAATGGAGTACAGGATAGCTAGCAAGATTATGTGCTCTCTTGAGGATGGTCATGTTTTATTTCAAAGGTAAGTTAACCGAGATGCACGGAGGCCATGGACAAGGCAAAGACAAACCTTTTACTAAAGAAGTTATATACCTGGGGCATGAGTAGCCACCAAGACCTGCCTACTACCACAGGATGAATTTATAATCAGAATCACCCAATGAGATTATATAACTGGACAATCAAGGGGTCCATGCTGCCTATTACTTGAGCCAATTAAGCAGAGACAGGGTTGAATCATGTGTGAGTGTTTATTCCAACTACCACCAGTATGGGAGAGCAGCAGGTCATCCACAAAAATCTGCTCTGCCCCCCACCATAACCAGCTGCTTATAATGGGTAGAAGGACAAAGATTACATGGCGAAGTAGGCAAAAGGCATGCCAAATAGACAGTTTACAGGTCTGGTGATTTGCAAAGGCCTATGAGTATGCAAAGGCTGGGAGTCTTCAAAGGGCTGGGGAATCTGGTTTCTGCAACAAGTTTGTTAATCTTTCAATGATAAAAGGCAGCTTCTGATGGAGAGGATGGGCTGCATTTCCAGGTGAGCTCCCAGCCAGGTTAGAATGTGCCTTCTTCAATCAGAATAAAACAATCACGGTTAACAGAGAATGATTAATATTTCTTACAGTTATAGTTGGCCCCCACTATTCTATTTCTGCCCCTATCAGTTACTTTCCATAGAAAGCCCTCCCCTTTCTTTTTCCAACAGGAACAAGATTAGTAACAGGAGGAAGTGTGCAAAAAGAAAATAATGCAATCTCTCTAAACTATGGAAGTAGATACTAATTTAGCTCTAGTTGTGAATAGTTAGGTAACACGCAAAACCACAAGCTTTGTTCTTTGTTTTCAGTGGATTTAGACAATATTTTCTGAGCAGGGATGGCTGATTTTTCCTTCCTTTCTTTTTTCTTTTCTCTCCTCACAAATGACCCACATTTCCTATCCCAGTTTTGTCTTGAATTTTGAGTTAAGACTCATCTGAAAAACTCGTGTGGGTCATTTGTGTAATGAAAATAAATAAATAAATTCTGTTCTGACTTCAGAGTAAAACTAAAGTTCTTGGAATGATTGTTCAGGATTACCTAACCTAACACCTAACCTGCAATGTCTTGACGCATCTTTGGGAGGGAAAGGTTGGTTAATATTACTAGTCAAATACAGATCTTGGGAGAAAGAAAACATATTTAGATTTCATGAGTGTAATTGTAGGAATCTGTCCAAATAAATCATAAAAACCTCTTTTCTTTTCTTTCTACCAGTGTCCTGAATTCCTAGACCTTGACAAATCTAAACTTAAATCCAAAGAATCTCTCTCAAGTGGTGTGCATCTGAACACAGCTTCGGAAGACAACTTGCCTTCACGTTTAAAACAAGACAGCGAGCTCTCTCTTGAGCTTCACTTGCGGCAAAGAAAAACTTACCTTCACCCGATCAGGCATCCGTCCTTAACAGGCTCCTCTCCGAGCGCCACAGGCATCTTGGGTCTGCATAGGCATGTTTCCGATCCTGGTCTTCCGGGGAAGTAATTATTTTGTACTATTTATTCCACATACAATGTAAGTGCTTTTAATGGCTGTTTTCCTTTTTGTATTTAAATCCTCTCTACTTGACTCAGGGGCTCAAAGGTACCATTATATGCAAAAGTACTGTATATTTTCCTAAACTGAAGCTTGTGTGGTGAAATTGAGCAGTTAGGATGTAAATATACCTATGACCTCTTTCGTTCCAACTGTTAAAACTGCCAGCATCTCAAGGCACCTTGTTTTTTATTTTTATTTTTTAAATCATGTGCATGTGAGGAAACTCCAGTTTCTCTTGCATGGAGACTCCTGTTTCCTGCTTTTACTAAATCAGTCCTTTGTTATGAAAATGCCTTCAGTTAGAAACCATGGGACAAAATCTGTTCCAGGATGCAACTCAGATGATCCTCAGCTCAAGAAAGTTCAAGAAGGAAAAAGGGAACGTAATCGCTTTTGAGAACTGATATTCATAGTTAATTACATTCATTCCGCCCCACACAGACAAAAAAATATGCAGTTTTAGAGTTAAATCTCTGACTATATACTAAATACATGAATATAGGCAAGCATCAATGAGGACAAAAAGGCCTCTTTATTTAAAACTCTGTCACTAACTGAATTTACAAACTACCTGAAATACTTTCCACTGGCACATTTCCTTGGTTAAAAGCAGGTTTCTCTAATTTTCCTGTTTGGGGTGGGGAGGGTAGGAAGGGAGAGCTACTAATGAGTGACTGACAAAAACTGATACTACAGCTTTCTTCTAATATACTTTTTAGGGCAATCTTGAATTTGATCAAAAGAGTGATGGTACATAGTTTTATTTTTTTTAAATGTGCAATTTTAATGGGTTTGCATGGGAAAACTAGCTCTCGTTGAGTATAAGCTATTCTATGGCTTTCTAACCCCAGCTGTGGAAACAATGTGCATTTACTGAGGAAAGTGCACACCCACCAACAGGAACATTTCACTCACACACATTTGCTAATCAAAGATTAAATGAATATACATTGACCCTAGAATTTGGAACACATGAATATATTCCATTTAATATACCACCAGAATATTAAAATATATTCATAATGCAATGTTTTAATATTTTTCATTGTTAGATTTTCTTTTGCGGAGGGAGGCCTAAAGCGCTTTAAAATAAAGGTACAGAAAAATATGCAAGTTAATTTAGAATTCTGATTAGTCAAATTCTAGTTAAGATGCTTTGTTTTTCAATTCATTTGAGTAAAATTTTAAGCATATGAGCTCAAGTATTATATTCATTCCTTCTGGACAAAAATTTGAAATTTGTTGAAGTTTTCTTAGTCCTTCACTAATTCTTATACTCATATAGTTTTAAAGAAATATTATATCTGTGCACATTATTAAATATATTATATTTATATCCTAGGGGATAGAAATATTTAACTTTCTATAAATATTTAACTTTTCCTATTTATTTACTTTTACCAATTTATAGATATATTAGTGTCAAACACAAGCTATTTACATTAACAAAAGCTATCGAACTACTTAAAATATGATTAAAGTAATCTTAAATGGTTCCCTATATATTTTTAAATGGTCACATAAATTGCTCATCTGTGTGGGAGACAATCTATAGGCATGAGCATGTTAATGCTTGCTTAATTTTTGAAACACCAAAACATTTGTAATCAAGTATGGATGGTAATATGACCGGTCAATTCAGTAGAAGTATAATAAGTTCAGCCAGCTTCCCAACCATTTGGTGTTTTGCAGCTAGTAATTTAGGGACTAGCTGATGCTTTTATTTCCTCATTCAACAAACATTTGTGGGTGCCAGGGGAGAGAGCTCTGATTCAGAGAATGATTTAGGGATTTTATTTCCATATTTAGGCCATTTTTGCAGCTGCCACAAATTTCATAAGGATTGCCAGCTTAAGCTCCAGGGAAATTCAGAATAAATTCATCAGAGACTGTTCATTTGTAGGGAGAGAGAATTTGGCAGGTGAGGAATTTAGATCTGATTATTTGATTCATGAATGCTTCAGTGGCAACATTTGGTATGACATGCATAAAATCCACCCTTCCACATAAAGCCACTATCCTCTGTAAAAATTGAGCATGAGGGAACCAACTTTTTAAAATTGTAGCATGACACAAACCTTTTATCATCAGCCTTTATATAAATCAATTGTTTGATATTAAAATCTAAGTCAGAGAGTTAGGATTAGGAAGATCCCTTCCCACAAGGCATTAGCTTAAAAATACTCGAGCAACATAAAGATGCCATCACTCAGTCATCAATGTCAGACGACTCGGTGGTTAAAATGCCTTATAGATGACCAATGCAATTATCTTAATTTACAAACTTCATCCCTTTGTCCCAGCCAAAGTCTTAATGCCTAAAATCATTTCACTTTTCTCATGGGATGTAGCAAAAATAGTCTGACCCCTCCATCTGGGGACCCTACTGAAAGCAGGGTTTAACTGCTGCAACCAATGCTAAGAGCACTATAGCCGCTGCTCTCCCTTTTGCTAACTAAAAACGTTCACATAACACCTTTTGCTTTCCACCTAAAAATATTGCTACCTGGTCCCCAGGCCTAAATAAAATGCCATCTAAAATCTAAACTTTATTTGGGTTAGATGTTTCCTACTGTTATTAATTGCTGGGCAGAGTGTTAAAACTTAGACTTATAATTTTGCCCTGCAGGGGAGTCCCATGCTCTGATTAGTTAACAAGAAAACCCAGAGTGAAAAATGCTGAAGCAATATTCTTACAGGGTTTTAAAATTAATAATCACTCATTCAATAAGCACAGGAAGATAGCGGAACATTTGGGACATAGTTTCTCAAGCCTATTATAATGGTTGGTCATCACAGCTGGCCTTTCCAATTCTCTCAATCAGGGGATACAGAAACCAAGTCAGGGCAGAGTGGCATGTGGCGTCTAGTTTAAAGTGCGTGTATAACCGTTTCTTACGAGGTCCTTTTGGAATTTGATCTCTAGCAATGGTTCCAAAATGCTTAAAAGCACAACGTCCTATCAAAACATTATTTTAAAACTCCATCATATATTGTCTAAGAAAATGTAACACCATGTCAGCACATCTAAAATAATTGTTGACAGTATCATTTCTGCTGAACACTTTCCATGGTTAGGAAATGAAATTCAGTAGGTCCAGTTGCCAAACATGAATTACAGCATTGACTACTTTATAATATAGTGTACTCTTTAAATTGCTTATCTGTGGTTAAAACCAAAACTAGATTGCTTTCTTTAATCAGGTTTCTTATTTCAAATAAAAACATTTATAAATTACTAAATAATTCAAATGTTATTAGGTTTCTAATCACATTTCTGTGGTAAAACAAATGTGTCTATCAGGTGAGTTCAAGGAGTCACTAGGAAGGCAAGATGAGATAACATTAAGAGTGGTCCTCACATGAGCAGCACTAGCACCATCAGCCTGGGAATTGGGAGACACACACATTCTTGGGCCCTACCAGACCTAGGAAATTAGACACGCAGGTGGCGGGGCCCAGCAATCTTTTTCAGAAGGCCTTCCCCATAAGATCCGGGTGCACGTGAAAACTTTAAAGATCAGTGTGAGTTCTTTCATTCATAGCTGTGTGATCCTGAGCAAGTTAGTCAATGTCCCCAAGTCTTTGCTCTAAATATGTAAAAATGAGATACTGGGACCTGCCTTGAAGAAGCTTGAGGAGGAAATTAGATACCATATAGTAAAGTTTCTGGAACATAGTAGGTGCTCAAAAAATGTTAGATTCTTTGGTTCTCATCCAGGAACATGACATTTACATCAGAAAAACAAATGGTTTTTAATTTAGTTTTTGCACAATGTGCTGACTCCAACTAAACAGCTGTTACCAAGACTGAAGTTTTTGATTCAGAAAAACACAAATGTAACTATTGTTTCATCTCTCTTAATTGTATTTTGTACTAATTAGGTTTAGAGCTTTAAAGTAACGCTTATTTACAATAATAGAGTATGATTCTCATGGTGATGAACGCATCTTCGCTGCATTGGTAGTGAAGGCCCAGGATGCAAAGGCCACCTGGTGCACTCAGTGCTACCGGAACGGATTCTGTAAGGCTGCCCCTCCCTGCCGAAGCACCTCTTTACATCCATGGGATATAGTTCCCAAATGGATGCTTGAGAAGACATTTTCAAAGTACAGTTTTGAAAGAAAATACACTTTCTATTTTTTCATAAAATAGAATTTTCAAGTTACAGTGTTTTTCTTCAGGCAGCTAGGCCTGCTCCCTCACTCCATAGCTGTATTGTACAGCTTTAGACAGCCTAAGCTCTAGTGTGAAATGGTGCAAATGGCAAGATTCAATACAACAAATCTGAATTCAAATGTGACATTCTTCACCTACTCTCAAGATAAACGCGCAATGGGCCCCAGTAACCAAAACTATAAAAATGGAGGTAATGTCCTAAATATCTTCAAGAGATGTATTAGGTATCCCCCCAAAATGTATACCCACCTTGAATAATTATTCATTCCAAAAAATTAAGTCTGAAAAGAACATTGGAATAATTGTTAAAAGTGTGCATATAGTTTTGGGGACACCATATATGTGAAAGTGCTTGGTAAACCATAAAGCACTATAGAACTGGGAGATCATCATGTGACTTGTCCATGATCAAGGAGATGGTGGTATTATGGTGGAAGTGCAGAACCATGTAGATCTTCTGAAAACCTTCCATTCTTTCCTCCTACTCAACACTGATCGCATTTACACCCTATGACAAAAATCTATGAAAGATATTAACCAATATTAACTGAAAGAAATTTTTAAAAAATCTATGAAAAGATTCTCACACAACTTGCAAAGATCCATTTGCTCAGAACAGGAGAATGTCAGTGTTAAGAACATTTCCTCTGCTACAATATCCCAATATTTGTCAAATATTGCCTTGTCCAACATCCATAAAATTCTACATTTTTTGTATTGCAATTGTTTTCTAGGTAGGCAGTAGCTCTCCCCCTCACTTCTCAAGTATTCGAAGCTGCTTTTGTGTGTGTTTCTATTTAACTTACAATGAAGTGATATTAATATTTCAAAACTAAAAGGATAATTTTTTTAAATTCTCTATAAAGTATTAGGCATTGTGATTGATCAGTGTCCAGCTTAGAATAGATATTTACTTGCTTTTATGGTACAAATTCACTTTAAGAATATGCAACATAGAAAATTCACAGGAAGACACGAATTATTAACAACTGAGAGCATGAAATGATCACAAAGCTTATATAAATAAACCATTAAGTGGAGGTTTGAAAGAGGTTATTAACAGGAAATTATTTAAAACTAACAAATTAGCCTTGCCAGTGTGGCTTGTTTGCAGCATTGTCCCGTGCACCAAAGGTGATGGGTTCAATTCCTGGTCAGGCCACATTGTGGGTTCGATCCCAGGTCTGGGCATGTGTGGGGGCAACAGATGAATGTTCCTTTCTCACATCGCTGTTTCTCTCTCTCTCTTTCCCCCCTTCCTCTCTCTGGACTCTTACTAAAATATATAAATAAAAAATAAAATAAAACTAACAAGTTATTACTATGAAAAGAATAAAACATCTACATAAATAGTGTTAAGAACACAGATGTTAAGAATACAATCAACTGGCCAATTTAATTGTTTTATGATCATAATCAAACATTTAAAAGGGAATAGCAAGAATTATTATGGACTAGGAGCCCGGTGCACAATATATTGTGCACTCGGGAGTCCCTCAGCTCAGCCTATTCCTGCCCAACCTTTGGCCTGCAGCCTGCCACCCACCCATAGTGACCCGCCCACCCCACACACACCACTGCCACCCGCACATGGTGCCCCACCCACCCACACACAGCACCCACCACCCAGCCCTTCGGCTCCGCCCACTCACACACACAGCACCCGCCACCCGGCCCATAGGCTCTGCCCATCCACACACACACACACACACAGCACCCGCCACTGGCCCATCGGCTCCGCCCACCCACACACAGCACCCAGCACCCAGCCTCCAGCTTGGCTGGGCTAATTTGCATACAGCCACTCTGATTGGCTGGTGGGCGTGGCTTACCCCATCCCGAAGAAATGGTTAATTTTACTATTTCACTTTTATTAGGTTAGATAAGATCCCAATAAAATATTGTTATTTATATAAAGTGGCAATATTAACATGGATATTCTTGAAAAGCTACTAGTAATGTCAAAACTTAAGTTCCTATGTTGTAGTCATGACATCTGTGACTTCCATTAATTATAATTTATATTTCAAGCAATACAAAATAATTTGGTACACCTATGATTTTAAAGTGTTATATATTTAACCTATTTTCTTTGTACTTCCTGTTTTGTTTAAGTTGAAAATAATCCCAACTGTTAGCATTTAAACTATATATTTTTCATGTTGACATTACATTGTTTGACTGTACAAGAAAACTCCACACAATTCCATCATCCTTAATTTACTTAGGAGTAAAATTCAAGGACCAGTAATCTTATAATGAATTCCTCCACAGCTCCATCAAAATGTCCCCATAATTAGAAAAGCTTTACAATGACAAGACACCCTTTTTTCAAATATTAAGTAAGATAAAAATATTGAGGGATTCCTGGTTTTTATCTCCTAGGCGCCTACTGATTTTAATTAAAGGTATATTACCTCCTTTTAGCTGAAATCTGCATTCTATAATTTTGATAGAAAATGTGTAACAGAATGTTTGCCAGTTAAAGAATAGATTTCAAAAAATAATGTACGATTTCTTGAAAATATCAGTTACCTTGTATAAAGAAGCTCACTTGCATTGGTTCAGTAGTAAGTTCCTTGAAATGCTTTAAACATAATGAAAAAGCCCTGACTGGGTTGGCTCAGTAGATAGAGCATGGGCCTGCGGACTGAAAGGTCCCAGGTTCGATTCTGGTCAAGGGCATGTACCTTGGTTGCGGGCACATCCCCCGTAGGAGGTGTGCAGGAGGCAGCTGATCGATGTTTCTCTCTCATCAATGTTTCTAGCTCTCTATCCCTCTCCATTCCTCTCTGTAAAAAATCAATAAAATATATTTAAAAAAACAAAATGAAACAATCTACCAAAACACATACTATTTCCTAGTCTTTATGCACATAATGTAGCATGAAATCATGATGCTTTTCAAATACTCTGTGCAGAAATATTTATTTTTTAGCAAATATTTTCTTCAAAAATTGGTATGTGGTATTGACAATGTAATCTACTTGCACAACTAGTTTTGCAATAACCTTCTACAAATAACTGTAAATATGAAAAATGTAAATTTTGTGTAAAAATGATTGCAAACTTTTGGTAACTGAAAGTGTACAAGTTGTATTGAAAATATAGCATATATACATAATTTAAGAATGAAGCATATAATTTCTCATCTATTTATACATGAAAATTCAAGAATTTGTAAAAACAAATTATTTTGGGGAAAAAGAAAGTAAATCTCAATAGCTAGTTAGGATACTTTTATTAGAGAAGTCAACTATTTCCAACATTTCACTAGGCACAGTACTAGGTATGGGCATGGTGGTGCTGACGTATTTCATGATATCACATAATTGCAACAGTGCATCTACAGTTTTATTGAGTTCCATCAGGACACTAGTAAGTTGGACTGAGTGGTAAAAAGCATTATATCAAAATTAAAGTAACAAAAACATTTTATTTTATTACTTTTATCAACAATAGCATAATTATTTACTAAAATATTTGATTACTTAAAATTTATGATAGCTAAAGAAATTAACTTACATGTGAAACAAAATTATTATAATGTATGTTTGATTCATATTTTTTGCATTAAGAAAATATCCAGAGAATATTATTTTCATTTGCTTAAGTTTCATACATTCTTAATTCCCCCCCCCCCCACCCCACGGAATCATTAACCTGTTACTTAAGAAAAACATTAAACTATCTTTAAGTAAAACTTTTAAATAAAATTTATTGGTCATGATGTGGAAATTTTCTAAGCTAAGGATTATTTAGTCTATTTAATGGTTTGGAATCCCTACCATTCTTTTTAAGGTTTAAAAATCCAAGAGAACATTTCCCTATTTGATAAGTAAAAAAAATAAACCAAATACAGTTTAGAAGAAAGCTGTATTGATAAGTGAGGCTGATTATAAAATACGATTCAAAGTATGAAAAAGCTTAATATTTAAAAACTCAAAGCCTTTTGTTATAAGAAATCGGGGAGTCCTACATTTACATAGCATTGGGAATGAAATAACGCATCCAAAAGTTCAATTAATCCTAAAATCATTTTTAAATGGCTTATAACTTTCAAAAGAATATGGATCTTTAGTTAGTATGTTTCTAGGACAATCATACTAGCACTGTTCAGGTTATCCTTTGAAATTTCAGTAATCATAGCAAGATAAAATGTGATTAAACATGGTCAACTAAAATGCAAATGGCTGTATGCATGCATCTGTCAAGTGCATATTTATATTATTATGCTTAATAGGAAAAGTTGAACACTCCCTTCCCCTCCCCAACAATGTCATCAGGAGGTATCATTTCTGGCAAGCTGTTACATGATGACCTAAACCCAATTCTTCTCATTCCCTGTAAACTTTCCAAATTGCCACCATCTCTGATATTGCAAAAGGGGTACACCTTAAAACAGTAAGTAGCACATAGGCAAGGACCCCCCTCCTTCCCGAACTCTACACACATCATAGTTATGTAAAAGTGCTGCCAGTGTCTACTCACAACCTATTCGGATATATAGAAGCACATCTGAGTTTTGAATGCTCGCAAATATTACAAATCTGCACATTACCAAGCAACTTGGGTAAAAGGAATGTAAAGTAATATAAGGCTCTTCTTTTATATGCCAGTAAAATATGTTTTTAAAAATAAGTAGAAAAAGATGGCAAGAAATAATTAAAAGCACAAGCTTTCCCAGTATTCAATAATGAGCTGATAGTGAGTCAGACAGAAATGTTTCATGTTTTCTGGTGTTTTGCTGGAAATTTTGTGCTCAGTATTCTAAATTACAAAATGATTTTAATATATGTACATATGTGACATCATGACCTTACTCTAGACCACAAATATCTGAAAATATTCATTTCAGATCCTTTCTGCATTCATCACTGTAACAGTTTAAAATGTGTTTGCATCACCTAATATTATTATGAAGTCTAGACACTCTTAGATACGTTAACATTGTACATTTATTTCAAAGTGCTTGATTTACTGCGTACATGACTGCATTAAGACCAAAAAAAAATTGTGATCTTTTAATACAAGTTTTAAGGTAATCAAACACCCATGGTTGCATTGTAAAGTTTTCACTTAACAGATTTTATTTACCAGATTTTCCACAAAATTTATTGCTATTAATTTCTCAGAAAACTGCTACACATAGGAGAATACATATCATCTATGAAACTGTCAAACATGAAAAGAGATAGCAAAGCACATTTCTGACAAACAGTGTCTCTGTTGTTTGTCCAGGTTAGTAACGCCCAAAGATCACAAGTGAACTTGACTTGTATATTTTATTTAAAGAAATAATCACAAACTGATGTTTTTGTTACTTTTTTAATTGCACCGACTTTAAACTGCATTCATAAATTCTACTCTCTTCCAGGGTAAATGTTTTTTCTGGAAATAAACATATCACTTGATATTTGTATGACTTTTCGTTTCTGAATGCATGCTTAAATAGATCAAATGAACACAGTCCTTAAGATTACATTTAAAGTAGACCAAATTAACACTCGAATAGTATTGATTTCCCTTTTACATAACTTAAAAATGTGTAAACTGGCACCGAAAATAGAAGTGGAATACCTGACATTTAATTATTTGTCAGTTTTTTAAGCATAGGTGAATTACTGCACTGTTATTTAAATCGAAGCATCTCATAATATATATGTAACAGATTTTGTATGATACTAAAATTTACAGCAAGCTATTTGAATGTTTATTTAAAAAGTTCTCAAATGACATGGGAACATGTGTACTGTATAAATAAAAGAACTTAGAATTAAGAGTGTACATTATTCAATAATTTATATCATAAGAAAACGGGGCATGAATTAACCAGTACAAACTATTATATTAATATGACTTATTAATATTCTAGTCATGTTTATCATAAAACTATTTAATTATTACTTAAGTGATGGATGTCGGTTTACATCAATTATCTTAAAACATTGAGTGAATTGCATTTCAGTGTAAAAATCCCAGTAAAATATTCTCTATGCCTAATGTTTTTAAAAGACTATCTACTTAATTAAAATGCAAAGGAGTTGTCTCACCATGAAGTTGGATTGGCTGGAAAATTATTTTGCTAAGAAAAGGGGTTCTGGGTCCAAAAGAATTTGGAATACACTAGGTCAAATAAAATTAATGGGATTTTATGTACCTTGGGATTTCTCAAGTTCCCTGAGGAGGATGAGAATTTCTAAACTATGTTTGTCCATGAAAACTCATTCTTACAGACCTCCTAAGACCAAAGGTACAGGAATACCTATAGAACAGGATGAGTTAGAGCAGCAATTTTCATTCAGTGTGCCACAGAACACTGAAAAACATGCACTTCCTGGCTATTTAGTCAGGGCCACTGACCTCTTTCCCTTTAGAGCAGGGGTGGGGAACCTTTTCTCTGCCAAGGGCCACGTGGATATTTATAACAAATTTTCCGACCTTACAAAATTATCAGCTTAAAAATTAGGCTGCTATATTTGGTCAAACATTTAATTAACTCACTCCTAATGCCTGTCAGGGCCAGACCAGATGAATTTGTGGGTCTTATAATGGCTCGCTGGCTGGCTTTTCCCCACTCTTGCCTTAGAGTGTCAAATAAAAAAATGACAACAGTTAACACTGTCCAGTGTAAATGAATCAAAATTATGCCTATTTTTATTGTAAGATCGGCAAAAAAAAAAATATTTTTTGGTGTGCCTCAGAATTTTAATAGTTTGTAAGAGCCATGAGATTAAAAAAAGGTTGAAAATCAGAGGTAGGGTACTATGTAAAGACTTCTAATACAAAATGTCATTTGGCAGAAACTTATAGGAACATCACATGTCATTTTAAAAGTTTTACCTCAATTAGGAGATTCCAAGTAAGGAAAATTATAATTGACCTCAGAAAAGCATTATAACTTGACCACCTGTAAGCAGGATATTAAGATTCTAGATTGCTGAGTCATATTATCATCTTTATTGTATGGGAAAGATATACAGTGTGTTTACATTAGCTTTTACTATAATACTTTTATTTAAAATTCTGTATTTTTTTCAATATTAACATCAATTTATCTTATTAAAATTCTATATTTTCTATGGCTCAGTTAATGCCCTCTCATATTATCAAATACATGTTCAAGAAAAAAATTTAACAGCTAGAGGATAAAATTATATGGGTTATTTATACACATATTTTTATAAAACTGACCAAATGAATTTGATAGCTAATTATGTAAAATTACCATTTACATAATAAAATTACTATAATTATGTCCTTTCCAGGATTTTTTAAGTGACAGTTGATTTAGAATTCTATATGTTTATAAAATGGTTTTTGTTTGTTCAAGATACTACTGTTAATCCTCCATTTTTTAAGAAACATGGTTTTGGCCTGGCTGGTGTGGCTCAGTGATTGCACATCAACCTATGAACCAGAGGTCACTGTTTGATTTCCAGTCAGAGCACAT
The DNA here is from genome assembly GCA_004026665.1 of Murina feae. Classification (NCBI taxonomy): domain Eukaryota; kingdom Metazoa; phylum Chordata; class Mammalia; order Chiroptera; family Vespertilionidae; genus Murina; species Murina feae. The sequence continues at coordinate 17,518 of PVJC01017827.1, forward strand.
GACTGGGTGATGGGCTTAATCCCCAGTGGGGGGTATGCAGGAGGCAGCCAATCTATGATTCTCTCTCATCACTGATGTTTCTCTCTCTCTCTCTCAGAGAGAAAAGTTGTTTATTAAGAACTTTTTTCCCATAGAAAACAAGACATTGAAGAAAAATATGTAATATAAAGAATAAAAAAAAAAGAAAACGATGTCTCCTCTAGTCTTATTTCACTATAGGTTATTTTATGCTTCACATAAGATAAGATGAAATTTTAGGAACTGCAATTCTGCAATGTTATTCTTCAGAGTTAAAGAGCTGGGACTTTGTTCTCTGATAATGTGAGTAAGAACAAACCCTATGACAAATATGGCACAAAATCCAGGACTGCCCCTCTAGCTTACCTTTCAAACACCAACAACGACAAACAAAACCTGAAAGCAAAATCTGTAACCTTCAGATAAGTTTAAGTCAGTGTTATCCAGGCTTTTGTCATTTAGGTTCTTATGTAATCTCATAAGTACATTTCTCCAAGTTTATGTTGTTTAAATTAAGGCAAAGACATATATACAGCAATTAATCATATACCAATATTTGATGACATTATACAGATATCCATCAAGGGAAACTTTAAAAGCAAAAAATCCCAAATACAATATATATAAAATGGAATAGATTTAATAGGTAGAAACATGAAAAGCCCCCAAAGCTTTAAAGTAGTCCATTTCATTTCTTCAAAGCAGAAACATTCACAGTATCTCTTTAGTTTTCAAATTCTAGATATTCAAATTGTCATCGTGCCCTGCAAAAACTAATAAATAAGCAAAATCATCAGCTGGTAACAATAAAATCATGTTTGTTTTTATTAATGATATTCCATAAAAGTATTTTCACAAGATGAGAAACTTTGATCTTCCAAGATTTATAATTCAACTCGTATATGCTAGTAGGGTATTGTCGGCCCTATAACTTTCACATAAAAGCAAAACAAAAAAACACTAAAAAATCGGAACACATTTGAAATATAATTTTCTTATAGTATCAATTTTTTTAAAAAGCTGGAGTCAGGTTAATAGCAATTATTTGAAATGAGAAATGAATAGTTTTATAATCTATTATATATGAAAATTTCATATCTCTATTAGAACTAAGAAAGATCACCACAAATAAACTACTCTTCATAAAAATGATGGTAGTTTTACCCTTAAAAATGATTTGGAAGAAAAACTGCCAGAAACCTGTAATAAAATTTTAAAATATTTTTTATGTTTACGGTGAAGTCAAGTTGGTATTTGTGCCAATATTTAATCTCATAGAAAAAGAGCATGGCCTACAAAATACATTATCTCCAGTGTCGGGACCAGGGATCACTTAACAGGTTTTGATAACTGTGAACACTTCTGGAACACAGCGTAAATATCGAAAGTTTTCACAAGATACTCACATCATCATATATGAAATTCACAACCCCTTGTTGCAAATGGTCTCTTCTCCTAAAGAAATCTTTAAACAAACAAATTACTTTTTTAGTATAATTGAAAAATCTAGTTTCAAATATTCAGTGTCCCCAGGCACTAAAATATTAATAATTTCATACTCAATTAAATCTTAAGTGTTTATGCATCTCAGACAAGAAGAAACCTCTAAAACTGAGCTGTAACAATGTTTCACTGTGTACACTCCAAAAATTTAAAGCCTTAAATTAACACTCTGATTAGATTTAATAGTGAATAATGGGAAAAACATAATATAAACTTGCTAGAGAAAGCAAGAGACATTACTTAAGAAAAATAGCTGTATCCACTTTTAAATGGTCTATACCTGTCAAAGCCCGAAGCTTCATACAGCAAGCCACATAATCATCAAAGAAAATCCTGCCATTCTTGCTATAACGTTTAACAATAGCACTTAAGGTTTGAGGACTCAACCTATAACCTAAAAAAAAGAGATTGATAAATTACACCTTCTAATACTAAACACATAAGACCACAACAAACACTGCATTCTTATTAATAGTTTATGACTATTAATGCATTAAAATGCATTCCATAAAAATCATGTTAAAAACAAAGCACAATGTCAGAAACAAAACACATTCATACTGAAATTGATCAAAGCAACTGTTAATTATTAATAGTGGTACATAAAACAAATCTAGTTTCCTAATAAAGTCAAAGCTAAAAGAAATTATTTGTGTTTTAAAAAATATATTTTGAACCCTAAGCAGTTTTGTTCAGTGGATAGAGCCTTAGGCTGTGGACTGAAGGGCCCTGAGCTCGATTCCGGTCAAGGGCACATATCTCAGTTGCAGGCTCAATCCCTGGCCCCAATTAAGGTGTGTGCAGGAGGCAACCAATCGATGTGTCTCTCTCAGATAGATGTTTCTCTCTGTCTTTCCCCCTTTCTTCCACTCTAAAAATTAATGGAAAAAAATATCCTTGGGTGAGAATTAAAATATCCATATATACATACAGATAGATAGATAGATAGATAGATAGATAGATAGATAAATATCTATCTATATATATACATATATATGGTTAATATGCTAAGTGTCCGACAGTTCGACTAGTTGCTATGATGTACACTGACCACCAGGCGGCAGACGCTCAATACAGGAGCTGCTGTGACATTCACTGGCCATTTACAGAGAAATGGCACCACAGACCTGGCATCCACAAAGCAACACTCGGCTTCCCCCAAATGGGACACAGGTCCCACCACTACCCTGGAGTGACAGCCTACAAAATTGCAGCCGATGAGGCTGAGACCCCATGGCACAAAATGCGGCTCACAGCAAAGCCCAGAAATGGTGGCTATGGATGCCAGGTAATGACATCACATAGCAATTCCCAGCTTCCTCTCCCTAGCGACTAGCCTCCTTGGAGTTTCTTCAGCCCAGGAACACGACTTGCTTTATAGCCAGGTGGAAACATTTCACACTTTAACCAAATGTCTATGAAGCGTTTTCCGGTGCCTCATCTCATTTGATCCTCACAGAAGTCCTGGAGTAGGTAGACAGGAGACTAAATGGAATCCTATTTTCTTTTCATTAGCCAGAAAACGGAGATTTAGAAAGTTTAGAAACTTGACCCAACTACAAATAGAAATAGTGGACCTTGAAAATGATTTCAGGTTTTCTCATTGTGCAGAATATAGTCAAACACGGCTACAGTTAAATACTTTACCCTTTGTTCTCTCTGCAGGATCTACAATAATAATATGCTTCCTGTTGAAATTTACTGCATGTTGCTGACAATTACCTGAAAGAGAAGTGGGGGTGCTAAACTTTTGGGCTGGAAGAAGTTTAGCTAAATAAGAAAGAAGGTCTAATTAAGCAAGTTTATCTATTTATTAGAGGTCTGGTGCATAAATTCATGTGCCAGCGGGGTTCCTAAGCCTGCAGGCTTGGGCTGAAACCAGCTCTCCAGCTTCCCCTGAGGGGTCCTGGATCGCAAGAGGGTGCAGGCCAGGCCGAAGAACCCCACTGGTGCACAATCAGGGCTAGGGAGGGATGCTGGAGGTTGGCCAGTTGGGGAGGGATTACAGAAAGGCTCCAGCCCCATCTTGTTCAGTCCTGATTAGCCGAACCCCAGAAGGAAGCTAACCTACCAGTTGGAGCGTCTGCCCCCTGGTGGTCAGTGCATGTCATAGCAACTGGTCGACCAGTCGACTGCCCCATTGGTCAGTGCACTCATAGCAAGCAGTTGAGCAGCCTTAGCATATTATTAGCGTATTACACTTTGGTTGAACGGATGACTGGGTGACCAGACACTTAGCATATTAGGCTTTTATTATATAGGATATAAAGCTCTCACTAGCGCCAATCGCACACGTATGTTTCAATCTGTCACTATCAATCATGAACTTGATTGACACGTCCATTATAGAGAAAGAGTGAACAGCAATATTAAATAGTTCTTCTAATTAATTTCCTTTTGATGTGCACGAATTCATGCACCTAGCCTCTAGTATACATATATTTGACTTTGAAATAATGTCTAGGGTATTTCATAGATTTTAATGCTTCAATATTTCAAGTCTTTAATTTTATTTTGTCTTTTTACCCTTCAGGTATCTTTTTAAATTTATTTTTAATTTTATTTTTATGAGGTATAACTGATAACATTATACTTCAGGAGTACAATATAATGCTTTGATATTTGTATATATTGCAAAATGATCACCATAATAAGTCTAGTTAACATCTGTCACCACACATAATACAAATTCATTTTTCTTGTGATAAGAACTTTTTTATATATATTTTATTGATTTTTTACAGAGAGTAAGGGAAAGGAATAGAGAGTTCGAAACATCGATCAGCTGACTCCTGCACACCCCTCACTGGGGATATGCCCACAACCAAGGTGCACGCCTCTGACCGGAATCGAACCTGGGACCCTTCAGTCCGCAAGACAACGCTCTATCCACTGAGCCAAACCAGCTAGGGCGTGATAAGAACTTTTAAGATCTACTTTCTAGCAACTTTGCAATTACAGTATTATTAACTAGAGCCACCATGCCGCATATTATATCCCCATGAGTTACTTTATAATTGGAGATCTGTATTTTTGACCCCCTTCTACCTATTAATTCTGTAAATTATGGCTCTTTAAAGAACATCAGAGCAAAATTTGCACAGTAATCTTTGCTAGCATTCAAATCCTATAGTTTCCATTGAATATTTTACTTACAAGTGTCTTTTATAGCCAGAGATAATTTGAAAATCAACATAGTTATTCAGAGGGTAAGAAGAAATAGAAAATGTTACTCCTTTATGTTCCATAGTTCTTAATCTGTTTCTTCAGACTTTCATCACTACTTCCTTTTTTTTAATCTAAGTTTTTTATTGTATATGCCTATCAGTAAAATGTTTTGGATCGTTATATGTGAATTTAGTTGTAAATTCTATACATGCATTACTGTTTGATTATTCACATTTAAAAATACATCTAAAACTAAAATTTAAAAAGAATAAAAAATTTGGAAATATAAATTAATATATTATACTTTCTGCATCTGTAGAGATGGTCTTAATGTATTTAAAAAGATATGTGCACTTTACTGTGAAGAATCGTAGCCTAGAAGTATTGTCTTTATGATTACTTAGGTTTAGTAGCTTTAGACAAACAACACTAATTCATTCAAAGGGGAAAACAAAAAAATAAGTGCAATTGGAGAAAATTCTATGTGTAGCTATAATAAAATGTAATGCAAGAAGCTTGCTTAAATAAAATAAAAGGAAAGATATAAATTAATAGAAGCAAATAAAACATACAAACTAATTTAATTTTATACAAATCCATTTTGAGCTTTCAATTGAAGAGTTATGATCTGGATGTGTTATTGATAAAATTCTTAAGATTTCCCATAACATTCTTAGCAAAATAAATTTAATATTTTAAATATATCTGAAGATCTTAAATTTGAATAATACAGAATACCTCTTTGTTATATTCAAATGCCTATGTGAATTGCTTGGCTATTTTCTTTTTTTGCAAAAGGTGATATTAATTTTCCAACATTATGCTGAATTAAGGAACAAGTTTAATCCATTAATTATTAAGGCTGTATATACTATAGTACATGTTTAGATAGTCAGAATTATCCCTAAAAATCACCATTTATTAAATTAAAATGTCCACTTATAAAACAAAGAAAATCACTAGTGTTTACTCCTTTAAATTAAAATTTGAGATAATTTACATCAGGTTCAGATTTTAACTTCCAAGAAGTTAATTTTCTTACAGATGTATTTTGTTCAGAAATGAGTATAAATAAAACCATAACGAGAAACACACTTAAACTACTGAAAACTGTCATTAACTGTAAGCAAGTTATACACAACCATTGTCTATAATCACTTTTGGAAAGAAAGTAGATGTAGAACCTTAGCTCATCAGAGATTGATAAAAAATAAAGTTAAATTATTTAAAAATATTCTGAAATGAATACTTCTATTTTGGAGGTATTTTGGCATCTATTGTGTATTCTCTACTACTTAAGAAAAAAATAAAAACAAAAACCATCGTGTTTACTGCCGAAAACCTAGATTATCAAATTGGAAGTCTTACCAAGACACCAAAGAAACATAAATATTAAGTGAGAACTAATAACTAGAGGAATAAATTTAAATATAATCAGTAGAGAAAATTCATAAGTTATTTTATCATCCAGAAATGTATGAAAGTTCATCTTTTGAAAAAATAATGGATAAAATGGTCTTACTTGTTGTTAAACGTCCTTAGTCAGAATTTATCTACAACCTTGAAATCAATCTAGGTAAAATAATATATCCCTTTATTACTTAAAAAATAATTAAAACCATTAAGATTCATCTGATCAAAGAACAAAAATAACCTGGATGGATGCTAAAGAATTTTAATATTCTTACCCATAGCAGCAATGGCTTGACTCAATTCATAATGCTCCACTGTGCCACTTCGGTCTTGATCAATAGTTATGAAATTTTGTTTCCAGGCATTAAGAACTGTCCAGAGTTCTTTGAATTCATTAAATCCCATTTTTCCTGTGTAATCTCTCTGACAGTTTTATTAACAAAAATAAGATTGATACCAAAGAGAATTTACTTAACCCAAAACTCCAAATCATTCACACACACACACACACACACACACACACACACACAGTTAGAATGCTTCTGCAAGAGTTAGTTAAATTTTGCAGATGAATAGATTTCTCTGGAAAACTGGAAAAGTACGGAATTTAAACAGAATCTTACAAAGCATTTTTAAACTCTGGCTTACTGTGGTGACCTATAATCAACAACTGCCTTAATATGAAAAAGCAACTATTCAATAGTATTTGCTATTTTTATTCAAGGATACATCCAGCATGGCAATCATAATTCTGCAGGTTTCCAAACTGAAGGCTATAAAACATATTTATTATTTGAATTAGAGTCTGCCCAATGTTATCTATGTAAGATTATGACAATTTCTTTTGTCAACTTAAAACATTCAAAATTGCCAAAGATATACAATCACTCTAATCAGCAATATTAGGATGTTAGCCATCCATAATAATAATAAAAAAATTGCTACCTTCAAACTACTCATATCCAATAAGGGGATTTAGATAATTAAATAAGCAATCATAAAGTAACTGAAAATTGCTATCACAGGAGAGGAGGGCTTTCGTTTTCCTAATACAAATGACAAGTGGAGTTTAAGTAGGCATTTGACATCTACTAAAATCACAAAACTTAAAGGAGTTAGCAATTTGGTTAAAGCTTGGGGTATATGTGGGGGAGTTGCAAATGTTGACATCAGAAAGAGAGAAGAGGGCTGGATCATGAAACTCTTAAATACCAACCTAAAGATTTAGACCAAAGAAAGTCATTGAAGGATTTTAAGCAGAGGGACAATTCTAAAATCTTCATTTCAGAAACATTAGTTTACCCTGAATAGACTGTGAAGTGGTATGAAAATGGGTGTAGATAAATCATTGGATAGTTTTATTGCAATTTGACTAAGAAAAAAAAGATAAGTTTCTAAACTGAAGCAAATGTTTTTACACCCTTGGGAATATAGAAGGGGGCAAAAAATGAAAGAAGGAATAAATAAAACTATCTTAAAATTAGGGTTTATTAGAAATATTAACACTTTTGTAATTATAGAACCATAACTGAGGACTCACTAAGTAGAATTTAATTTCTAAAATCCTTACTGTAATTGCACTCAATTAGTATGTGATTTATCTTAAGACTGTATCATAGCCCTGATAAAGAAAACATTATATCAGCAGTGTTAAGCTTACAAAGTTCTCATAGCTAATAGCTCATTAAAATTAAAATAAATAAAAATACCTAAAATGAAGTTGGCTTATTTTGTGCTATTTAATATTTTTGAAATTCTATAAAGAAACAAATGATTTCAGCTAAATTTTAGATCCATTCAGAAAAAAATGTAAAACATCCACAAGCCTTAATAGCTGATATTCTTTAAATGTTTAATCAATGTTAGAACAGGTAGTTACAGTACTTTCAGGTTGACAATTTCAACAGATACTCAATGAGCATTTACTATGAGGCAGATACTGTGTGTTTTGTGATTTCACATAAATATTTAATCAGATTAAATATTTTGAAAAAGAATGAAAAGAGAATTTTCAGGAAAATTGACAAGAGTTCCTCTCTCTCACCACGTTCCATTAGAATAGAGAATAAATTGATTTTTTAAAAGTCATAAACCTTTAGAGAAAAAGAGAATGGGAGAAGAAACAAAGGAACCAAATTTTGCAAGTTGGAAAAGTAGATGCATATGAGTTAACTAACCTAGTTATGAGAAAGTGTTTTCCTGTACTTGCAATAACATCTGAGAAGCAGTCTACTTATCCTGGAAAAGACCCCAAAAGTTTAAGAATTGGCAATACTTTTGTAAATGGGTGAAGATAAGATAAAAACAGGAACGGCTGAATGTCTACTTAAGAGCATTTAGAGCTCTAAATCCTCTCCTAACCTCAGTTCAGAGGAAGGCTATGTCTGCTCCCACCTCAGCGGAAGTCTGAGGTTTTATTCCCCGGAGAAGTCTCCAGATTGCAGGATTCCAGAACAGGGCTACCTAGCTGGCAATTAAATGATAATTTACAAAAGACTAAGAGCCCTGCTGATTCTTCCCCCCTCCCTTCCAGACAGAAGATCAGCTGGACAAACCAGTCCACAAGGAAACCCTAAAGATATTAACACCCAGTACTGTACAACAAACTGCCCAGCCTAACCGTCAGACATAGAACTCTACAATCAACACCTAACTATGATCTCACAGCTTCTAGCCAGCCTTTTAGCTAAATATGAGCATCCCAGGATCACCAGACACCTGAGAAAAGCATCCTATATAATCCTATATAATAAAAGAGAAATATGTAAATAGACTGCCCCTCTGTAACTTTCACCAGCCAATCAGGAGAGAGCATGCAAATTAACACTTTGTAAGTGGGCATTTTCCCGCCTCTGTGTGGTAGCGTTCGAAACACTTTCCTTTGTGCAGGGGTACATTACAAAACTTGCACATGTACCGCGTTTCACTGTGTAGTTTATGAGCAGCACACGTACGACAATGACATAAAACATTTTTATTTTTGCGGGTTCCAACTAGAGGTTCCAATGTATGTTTCCTCATGTCCATTGACAGTCTCCCTGGTGGATCTGATTTTACTCATTTCCTGCAAAAAATGTGTTAACCTGACAAAGATGGTTGGTTAATTTGCATACACAGGTGCCAGGCAGAGAGCAGAGTGGGAGAGCCGGCAGTTTGGGGGGACGTGGCTCCCTGGGTTGCTCCCAGGGACTGAGGGAGCCACGCCCCTCAAGCCGCCAGGTGAAGACCAGAGCAGGAGAGCCAGTGGAGAGTGGAGCAGCTTGGGGAACTTGGCTCCCCAAGCAGCCAGACAGAGAGCAGACAAGGAGAGCTGGTGGCTTGGAGGACCTGGCAGAGTGGGAGGCCATGGGATGGAGACAGAGCAGGAAGGGAAAACCAAGAGCGTGGGGAGTACTGGGAATGCTGGGAATCATAGTTCTGGTAGCAGATGGATCTCCTAGACACTAGAGCAAAGTGAGCCTGGAGCAAGTTACTGTTGTGATGGGAGATGGAGGGAAAGCAAAGGTAAGAGACATAAGTAAAATCAGAGTGTCTAGGAAAAATTAAAGGGAAGATATCCTAAAACTTCCAGGAAATCTCTACCAATGAAGCAAAGGAAAAAAAAATGCCTCTATTATCCTGTGAGCAACAAACCCAACTGGGTTGGGGTCTCAGACAATTTGCTCATATGATTGCAAAGACAGACAGAAACTCCCGGATTAGAGAGGTTTCCCAGACTGGAGAGGGTGCAGGTCAGGCTGAGGGACCCCCACATCCCCAGTGCACAAATGCCATGCATCAGGCCTCTAGTCTAATTTAAAAGACAAACAAATGGGGGCTGAGGGAGAAGCAATCTGTTGGAAACACAGGTTACGTATAAAGAAAGAAACTTTGCCCTGACCAGTTTGGCTCAGTGAATAGAGTGTCGGCCTGCGGACTGAAGGGTCCCGGGTTCGATTCCAGTCGGGGGCATGTGCCTTGGTTGCGGGCACATCCCCATTGTGGGGTGTGCAGGAGGCAGTTGATCGATGTTTCTCTCTCATCGATGTTTCTGACTCTCTGTCCCTCTCCCTTCTTCTCTGTGAAAGGTCAATAGAATATATTAAAAAAAAAAAAAAAAAAAAAAAAGAAAGAAAGAAACTTTAAGTCTCAGAGAGATCGTGGAAGATATCACATCCATGAAGAAAAAAAACACACAGATGCTCTTGGATTTTAACAATATGGCAATAAACAAGACTAAATAAAAGGTTTAGAAAATAAAGATATGGAAATGTCCTCCCAAAATAGAGGAAAAGAAGAAGTAGGAGAAAATAAATGATCCATTCCAAATTAACAGGCATTCTAGAAAGAGAGAACATCACTGAAGAAAATGTCCCAGAGCTAAAGCAAATGAGTCCCAAACTGGGGTACTTATTGAGTTCCCTACACAACACAAGTAGGCACATCACTGTGAACCACCAGGCTAGGAACAAACATTTCACAGGCCTCCAGAGAGGAAAGACAAATGACATACAGGCAGGACACAGTAAAACAGAGCAACAATGGAAGCTAGAAACAGCGGTACTTTTAAGATGCTAAGTGAAAATTATTTGTAACAGCATTCTACACCTGGCCATTTATGTAATTCTGAGGACAGAATGAAAGCATTTTCAGATGAAGCCTTAAAAAATTTACCTCCCATGTACTCTTTTAATAAGGGGCTAATGTTAATACTTTAAGAATTAAAAAAGATGACAAGAGATGAAATAAAGGGAAGATCCAACTCCAGGGAGAGAAAGATAGCTCCCAAACGATGGTGATGGAATGCCAGTGTGACAGCTCTGCACAGAGTAGAGCACAACAGAAAGAGCCAAGATGATGATTGATTTCAGGAAAGGAATGTCATGTAAAATGGAAAATTACTCATAGCTGTCACAAGACACAAGAAGAGCATTTAGATAGTAACAAAAAGGCAAATGCTGATTGTCGACTTAAGGTAAATTATAATATCGCTGTGCAGAATGGATGGGAGGATGGGTAGGGCTCCTGTGTGGAGGGCAGGGTCAAGAATGGGTTTAAGGTTGAGAGTTAAATCCTCATGTTCCATAGTAGACCTCCACTGATAATCATTAAAACTGAAAAGCAAAAGTGATTTAAAAAGCATGCTGTTTTGAGGTCTGGAGGCAAATTTCAAAACAATCAGCTGAGAAAGTTGAAAGATATTTCCTCAGTGAGTGGTTAACACTGGGGAGACAGCAATGAACAATGAACAGTTATTTTCATAACAAGCTTTGGAGAATTATTTGACTCTTTAAACTACATGCATGTATATCTGTGATAAAAAAATTGTAAGGTAGTATGAGTGCAAAATGTTAGAATATGAATTTCCTATTCCAATTTCAACAGGGGGGAGGAGGGGAGATCTCACGAGAATAAGTTCCACTAATTCCAGACTGTGTCAAACATTTCTGAAGTTCTTCTGCATCCACTTCACCATCCTGTTAAAATAATTATAATTTGATTTAATGTACACTTATATAAATGCATAGTAAAATGCTAACTGTCCATCTAGACCAATCAATAAATATGCATTCTTCAAAATATTATTCTATTATCAGCTAAAAATAATAGATGGCTTTTATAGCAAAGGTGTATTACAGATCATGAACTATAATTTTTCACAATCAAATTATAATCTATTAAATTTTAAGCATCTCAAATATAATTTATTTTTTCTACTTCTGGAAAATGGCATAATCATTCTATACCATAATAGCTCAAAATAATATATTGGGGGAAACACTGCACCTCTACTTAAATTAGTTAGAAAAGTACCTACAATGGAATTTTTAAGAAAAATCTCAAAACTTTCCTTTCATCCCTATTTTTGGGGGGAGATTATTTCTAATGAATATAGAAAATATCTTTTCCCTCTAACACTATTACCCCCAGAAAAATTTTAGAGTTCCATACGTTTTGTTAGTAATCTTCTGATTATTGCCCAAATATACTTGATTTGAACTTATGGAAAATATGTTTTTAATACAAATAAGAAATCACAATGGAAGTGAAACAGGTTGAGGAGTCTCAGGTTTCAGTACCTCATCCTATTTTCTATTTAAAAATAAATACAGAGGAGAATAATTTACTTGGAGGCATCAAATATATTGTCCAAATGTAAAACAATAGCTCTGAGAAAGAATCAAGGGGACAAATTTAAAATGTACTTTGTAAGAGACCAAAGAAACAACAAAAAAAAACTTTGAAAAACTATGGCTAAAAATTATTATAAATGCTCATATTCTGATCTTTAGCTTAGATTTCCTTATAAGAAAACTTCTCAATGAACCAATCATGTAGTACTGTTTAGTTCTATACAGCATCTAAGTGGCTGTCTGTCTGTCATGCATGTTTCTGTAATTTTGTTTATATAATTTTAAATGCATTGTAGAATTGTATACCTGAAATCTATATAATTGTATTAACCAATGTCACCTCAAAAAATCAATAATAATACATTTTAAAAAATTAAATTCTGTACTTAGAAAATAGTTCTCTTAAAAAATCAGCCATATTTTAAATTGTGCATACAATCAAGGTGGGGACAATCATAAAACCACTACACAATGAAGGGTGACATTGGAAAGGAAAGGGATAACATGGATGGGGGACCAAAGAAGAGAGAAAATACACAAGAACTGCAAGCAAAATAAGTTTATGAACCAAAAGTCAAAAGTATATGGAAAAATCTAATGGTCAAAAAGACAACCAAAAAAAATTTAACAATTTTAGAACAAATCCATACAAGATGAAAGTAATTTTATAGAGCAATAATTAAATCAAGTATGTTAAGAAAATTAAGAGAAATAACTAAACAAATATTTTCCATTTAGAAAGAATAAGAAATTCTTTAACAAATATTTATTAAGCAACCAACTATGTACAAGCACCATTAATAGAACTAGTTATCTAACATTGTTCAAAACAAAATCCTTACCTTCATACAGTTTACATGTTAGTGGTGGGAGAGAGACAATAAAGAAGAAATTAATTTGATGATATTAAGTGATAAGGGGAAAATACAGCAGAGTAAAGATAGTAAGGAATGCCCTAACTGGTTTGGCTCAGTGGATAGAGCATCGGCCTGTGGACTAAAAGGTCGCAGGTTCGATTCCTGTCAAGGGGATGTGCCTTGGTTGCAGGCACATTCCCAGTAGGTGTGCAGGAGGCAGCTGATCAGTGTTTCTCTCTCATCAATGTTTCTACCTCTCTATCCCTCTCCCTTCCTCTCTGTAAAATATCAATAAGATATATTTTTTTTAAAAAAAGATACTAAGGAATGTGTGCATGGGCCCTGTGGAATGAAAAAGATCTCACTAGAGTAAATTCCACTAATTCCAGACCGTGTCAAACATTTCTGAAGTTTTTCTGCATCCACTTCAAAAGTGGAAGCAGTGTGCACACTAAAGTTAAAGGTGTTTCTATTACTGGAATGCATGATGTGTGTGTGTGTGTGTGCATGTGTGTATGTTGTGTGTTTACGAAGGTACAAGCCAGAATTTCCTCAAATCAACTGATGAGTGAATAATCACTGTTCAGAAAACATCATTCTATAAAAAGGAACACCATAGAAAGCTTTCACCTGGCATTTCTTGAAGAGCATCGTAAATTATATGGCCTATTAAAAAAGAATATAGCTACAGAGGTGAGTTCAGTAACTGGGTTATAGAACCATAATATGCAAGTCTGATATTACACCTGATCCTAAAGCTAGGCAAAATCCACATATAAAATAACTGTCTAAATATTTGAACTAAAAAGTTAAAAATAAAATAGTTATGTACCCATTCAACACATGCATTGAATGACTAATATATTCCTTGTGTCAACTTGGTAAGGGATAATACTGCAAGAGCCACGTCTTCATGGAGTTTACACAAAACCACAAGACTATGGAAAAATTGAGGCAAGTATCAAATAGTACAAACATAGAAAATCATTGTTGAAACTGTTACACTGTAATAGTTCAGACAACAAATAAAGGTCTCTAAATATATATGTCCAATTCATGTTTTAAGTAATAATTTTATAAAGTGAACTTATTATATAGTCAGTTATAGAAAACATGTTTATTCTCAGTAATACCTCTCAAAAGTTATTTGAAGATAAGAATGGTATAACTGGATTGCATTTAGCTGCAAACAATAAAAATGCTATTAAAGGGGCTTAAACAACTAAGGGTTTATTACAAGAAAGCTTAGAGCAAGATAGAACTTGACTGTACGGCAACTTAGTGATGTCACCAATCTGTACTTATAGATATATTTTTCCAAATCCTCTCTGGTTCACTCTCCACATACCACCCTGGTTCCACTTTTGGTTAAATGAACTATGTGTCAGGGATCATGCTAACAGACTCTTAAAAAAAAAA
>PVJC01017828.1:0-31987 GCA_004026665.1 Murina feae
CCCCCCCCGCAATGTTCCTGTCCTTGTTGCTGTAATTTGACAGTCTGTTTGATGCTGCTCTGCCTCTGTATCCATTTTTGTTCACCAGTTTATAATGGTTATTATTATCCATAGATGAGTGAGGACATGTGGTATTTTTCTTTCATTGACTGGCTTATTTCACTTAGCATTATGTTCTCCAGCTCCATCCATACGCCTGCAAATGCGAATGAAGTATTTTTTCTTCTTTCTTCACTTTTATTTCAAGATATCTGTGGATGCCAAGTAGGCGATGTCAAGCAAACCAGCAGATGCACAGGTTGCAATTGTGGGACTATTGCGTTGGAGACATAGTGTGGAAGTTCTCAGCATATACATGGGAGCAAAAAGCCAAGCATGTGGATATGAAGATTTTTAAAGTGAGAAACAAAGCTGAAAAAAATTCAATAAGACAGTATGTCCCCATGAATAGAGAAAATCATCCCTAGGGAGGTCATTTGCTTTCCTCTTTGGCATATGGTATGATAAGGCTCAACGTCTATTTAATTTTTAATTCAGTGTCCTTTGCACTAAGCCATGCTGTACCTTGGGTCAACAAAGATTTTCCAAGTGTCTACTATGCGCTGCCATCAGCTACAAGCTACATATAGAATACAAAGTAAGGATAAGGCAATGCCCTTCACCAGTCTAGAATAGTATTGCATATATCCTACTTCACTAGTTGCTATTGAAGATAATCCCCGGGTTTGGAAGTTCTTGGTCCATTTTTCAACCTTCTAAATTCTAGTCATTCATACCAATCACTCTTGACCATCGCTTCCTCTAGGAAAACTTCTAATAGCACCACTAGTGATAATTTTGAAGCAGATATTTTAAAAGATGAATCTGACATCTGTAATGTCATCTTCTTCGTGTACATATCTCATCTCCTCAATTGGATAGAAGAGCCTTCAAGAATAAAATACGACATTTGTTCTTAATTGATCTCCTTCAATACAGGTGATTAGAGAGATGTTTACTGAAAAATAAGAGAATAATAGGCAACTCCAGTGTTAGAAGTGAAAAAGTAAATAAAACATCAGCACTTATTAATGACTCTGCTAATGGGTAGAAGTTCTAGTTTGAGGTCCAGAAATCATGAGTTCTAATCCAGAAATTGAGTGAAGGAGCAAATGATAACCACCAGGAAATCCAGTTTACACTATTTGTAAATTGCAAAAAAGCTACTTTTCCTGAATTTTTGGAAGGCAATTCAGAGAAAGCCAAAATAATGCAAATAGACTCCAAAGTCACTGTGTCTTCTTGTCACTCCATCCTCTATCAGACTCATTCAAATGCTTCCAGTTTAGACACTTTAATGATTCTGTACTGTTCTAATCTTGGCAAATACTTATTAAAATGAAAGGTCACTGGAGCCCCTGGAGGAGGGTCCTTTCAGGAAGCCAATTAACTCAGTTCCAACCCATGATCCTATCTGTTCAGTTCTTAAAGGCTACTATCCTATTCTCTTTTATATTTTTTGATCTGAAATTAGTTTTTATTCAGTATAATATCCATGACCACAAGAATTTAGCTGTAACATCAGGATCACCTGATACTTCTCTAGGAAAGGAGAAAGCTGGATGATTAGAGAACTTCAGGATAAAACATTCAACCCGCGGGACATGTCACTAATCTGAGGATAAAAAGGAACCTTCCCATCAAGGTGCCAAACAGAACTCCTTCCATTGTAGCTGTGAGATCCTGCTGAGAACTGTGTGGGCTCCTGAAAGAAGTGGCACCACATTTGTAGTTCTCACTAAAATCCTCTTGGGGGACCTCAGGTAGCCATGTGAAATGGTCAAGTACCAGTTAGTCATCTCTTTGAAGAGTATATTCATCTTTAAAATACTAGTGATTTTTTCATTTTATTCATGTTTGGTTTAATACAAAAAATGTTTCTGTCAGAGTACTAAGCACTATCAGCAGTCCTGGGAAAATGGGCCATATGTACCTGTGACTTTAGGTACCTTGTGACAAACCACTTATGTATCATTGAAGAGCCAATTTGCTGGTTGGAGTCTGGTTGTGTAGGGATTTTGCTTACTGACATATCTTCCTAATCAGGAAAGAAAACCCACAAGAACAAAATGTGGTGTGACATTTATTTGTTGTTTCTATTTCGAGAAATTTAAATTTATTTTAACAACTTTCTGAAGATATTGTTAACATGCAGAGATTGTATATGTTTAAGGTGTACAACTAGATGTTTTAATATATGTGTACATTGTGAACAGATTGTCACAATCAAGTTAAATGACTTGTCCATTACCATATTTTGATATGCATACATAGTAAGAAGATTTCATTTAAAAATCTCTCTATCCTCTTGGCAAATTTCAAATATACAGTACAGTATTGTTAACAGAGTCACTGATATGCATCAGATCCTCAGAATGCATTCACACTGCAAAAAAAAAAAACTTTGTACCTTTTGACCAATATCTTCTCATTTCTCCCTACTCTCCTCCTCCCCTGGCAACCACCCTTCTATTCTGTTTCTATTTTAAGGCTGTGTATTTTATATATTTACATATTTACATGTGTGTGTGTGTGTATCTACTTTTTCAACTAACAATGGACATTTTGGTTGTTTTCATATCTTGGCTACTATAAAAAAAAAAACTAGAGGCCCAGTGCATGAAATTCATGCATGGGTAGGGTCCCTAGGCCTGGCCGGTGATCAGGGCCAATTGGGGCCTTCCAGCTGCCAGCCAGGGCCATCCTTCCTTGGCTGCTGCTGCCCTTCATGCCGCACCACCTCCTGGTAGTCAGTGCATGTCATAGCAAGCATTCAAACTCCTGGTCTCCCAGTCAAACTCCCAAGGGCACATTTTGCATATTAGCCTTTTATTTCTATAGATACTATATGAGAGAGCAGATATCTCTTCGAGGTACAGACTTCATTTCCTTTAGATATACACCCAGAAGTGGGATTGCTGAAGCATATGGTAGTTCTATTTTTAATTTTGTGAGAAACCTCCATATTGGCTGTACCAGTCTACATTTCCACCAATAACACACAGGAATTCTCTTTCTCCACATCCTCACCAATGCTTGTAATCTCTTGTCCTTTAAAAGGACAAAAGCCATTCTAACAGATATGAAATGATACCTCACTGCAGTTTTGATTTATATTCTCTAATGATTTGTGATGTTGAATACCTTTTCACATATCTGTTGGCCCTTTGTAGGTCTTTGGAAAAATGACTATTGGGGTCCATTGCCCATTTTTTACTTGGGTTATTTATTTTCTTACTATTGTGTTGTTAAATGATTTGCCCCTTGCCTCTACATAGTTACCATTTTGGATATTAACTCTTTATCAGATACATGGTTTTCAAATATTTTTTCTTACACCATAAGTTGCCTTTTCATTTTATTGATTATTTTCTTTGCTGGGCAGATGCTTTCTAGGTTGGTGACAATGTGCAAATGAGCCATTAGAAATTGGAGCTCATCATCTTCAGGGTAGGAAAATATTGATCAACTTGTGAAATGACTAATTGTTGCCCTAACCGGTTTGGCTCAATGGATAGAGTGTCGGTCTGCGGACTGAAAGGTCCCAGGTTCGATTCTGGTCAAGGGCACGTACTGTGGTTGCAGGCACATCCGCAGTGAGGGGTGTGCAGGAGGCAACTGATCAATGTTTCTCTCTAATCGATGTTTCTCACTCTCTATCCCTCTCCCTTCCTCTGTAAAAAAATCAATAAAATATATTAAAAAAAAAAGAAATGACTAATTGTTCCTTCTGCCAGCAAAGTGGGATGATTTAAATAGAATCTGGTGAAAAGAAGGGAAGTTTGCATGTAATGACATTAATATTTGATGTTAAAGTGTAAGATTATCCCTACATCAATAAATTCTTTTGATTCAAAATATACAAATCAAATTCCATCAGCTTTGGATCTTTTAAGTAGATGTGAGCAGATATAACCTATTGCTAATATTGATAGTCTTAAAATTAATATTTAAAATTTTTTTTTTCATTTTTGAGACATAGGTAGAGTGTTAAAAAGGAATGCAGATTGTTCTTTTGTTTTGGATCTACTACCTTTTAGGTGTGTGATCTAGGACAAGTTCATTCACTTCTCTAAGCCTCAGTTGCCTAGAGGGTGACTACCCACCATGAACTGTCCAGTAAGGAATTTATGATAAGATCCCCCCCCCCATGAGGTCACTTTCCATAGAACTCCTTTATGCCATCCATAACTACTTCTTATATATAAAAATTTCTTAATTCTAAAAAAAGTAACCAAAAGTGTGTCCATTTTCTGCCATCCAACGCTTCATCTCTTAACCTCACTATATTTTAGATGAAGCCACAGTACAGCTCTAGCTGAGCCACAGCAGGTAGAAGCTACAGGATTGCCTTTTCAACAGGACTCACATGAAGATGTGCAGAACCGGCCAGTTATTGCTCACATTTTGGCTTTATTTCCAAGATGTCCTGGCTATAATGATGTCCAACTTTGAAGATTTGTTTACGTGACCTGAGCCTGCTGTGTGAACCTCTGACCATCTATGTATTAGTTTCCAAGAAATGGACTAAAAATGGGCACCTAATTTTACCACTTAGTTTGTTAGAATACAGAAGGGAGTCTTGCAAAGAAAATTTTAATAAAAATAAATTTTCTTGACCCATATTCTGTAGATAACATTTCCTTGGTGGAGGAGAGAAGTAGCTGACAGAAGAAGCCCCCCACCACCACCACTAGTATTTTAATTTTCATGTACTAATTTTAGCTCTTAAAAATAAACTGCAAATAATGGTAGAAGGAAAGTGGGATTCATAATGAAAAACAAATGAGCTCCATGAAATATTTATCTGCAGTGAAGTGGGGTTTAATGGTATCTGAACATTTAAAAAAAAAACATAAATAGGCCATTCTATTTATACATATTTTAAATAATAAGATCCCCTTTTTTGCATTTTTATTTAAAAATCCAATCATGGGATGTCCTGGCTGGTGTGGCTCAGTTTAATTGAGCATCAACCCATGCACCCAGAGGTCACCAGTTCAATTTGATTCCCAGTGATTGCATAAGCCCAGGTTTTGGGCTCAATCCCCAGTAGGGGGCATGGAGAAGGCAGCCAATGGATGTCTCTCTCACTCTCCTTTCCTACCTAAATAATCAATAAAAATGTATTTTCTAAATAAATAAAGTCCAATCGTGGGTAATAATAATTAAAAACAGCAGAAATATTCCATACCTTTTTTCCTGCTGTTTTCCAAGATAATCTTTAAAATACACTGATAGAAAGTCTGTACTACATAGTAACTTGATGTTCATGCATCTAAACATCATCCTTCTGATCATCTACTAATGATCCCAAGCGTCGGATTTTATGAGTAGTCACAGTTCCCTCTCAGGATTGTTGGGGAGAGTAATAAGCCAGGACATGTATAGCATCTATCCAATGACTCCTGAGATAAAGGCTTCTGAAAATAACAGTTGTAGTTTATTTATGCAGTTGCCAGTAAGGGGGTAGGGTGAGGAAGATTACATGAGGGGACATAGTAATTAGTCAGTACATGTTGAGTGTCATCTCCATGGTTGAGGATTGGCAAGGGACTATGAAAATATGTCCCAAATGTATTCTTTGTTATGTAATGGCAACATATGACATTGGAATGCTACCACTTGCCATGCTCTATGGTATCTGATTTCTACCACAGGTTTTTAAATATTGTATGCTCCTTGGTCTATGTTTTCTTTTTTTAAGGACTTTAATTTTTAGAGAAGTTTTAGCTTTATAACAAAACTGAGAGGGACATATAAAGATTCCCTATAAAACCCCCACCCCTACACATGTACAGCTTTCCCCATTATCATCATCACGTCTGAGAATGGGACATATAAGTATATATTTTTACCAAGGATGAACCTACATTGACACAACATAATTGCCCAAAGTTATTTTCCTTAGGGTTCACTCTTGGTGATGTGCATTCAATGGGTTTGGATAAATGTATTATAATATCGTATAGAATATTTTCACTGCCCGAAAAATCTGACTGTCCATTTCCCTCCAATTCCCTGTCAACCATTCATCTTTTTACTGCCTCCATGGTTTTGCATTTTCCAGAATGTCATGGAGTTAGAATCTTAAGGTATGTAGCCTTTTCAGATTGGCTTCTTTCACTTAATAATATAAATTTCAGATTCTTCCATGTTTTTTCATGGCTTGATAGCTCAAATCTCTTTGCTACAGCATAATATTCCATTATATGGATGCGCCGCAGTTTATCCATTCACCTATTGCAGGACATCTTGATTGCCTCCATGTTCTGGCAATTATTAGTAAAGCTACTATAAACATTTGTGTGCAGGTTTTTGTGTGGACATAAGTCTTCAGCCTTGGTCTATTTTTAAATGTTTAGTAGGGAAAATTTATGGCTCATGGACTGTCATTCTTCTCTCTTATCACCATGATGGTCAGCACTAGTCAAATCAAGCAATTTATGAGTCTACACAAGGCCTCAGGGTCTTTTTTCACACATACTCTGAATAGCCACTTACTAAGTGATTCCAGTCAGTACATGAGATGAAACCCACTTGCCATTCATTTCCAGGAAACACAGTTTAATGACATCATTTTGAGCTGTAGTTCTAGAAGAGAGTTAAATTGTAGGAGGGGGCTAAAGCCTTAGGAAGAGGAAAAAACAATGATTGATGTTCCTTTTAGCATCGGCTAAGCCCATTTCTTGTCCTGAACACTTACTCTTCATGACTCCAGCATGGTGATTTACAAAACCATAAATTAGCACATTTAGGAAATTTGTCAATATGAGACTCCAATAATAAACCATCCAGATTTATGCAGGTGCTCCTGTAATCATGACGGCACCATTTATCCTCCAAATGGCTGGCAAGGGAAGAATACAGAGAAGGACAGCTGACAGTTTCTTCTAACGTCTGGAGAAATATTACTTCACCCCTTCTTTTGGTTATGGGAAGGTCAATTAACCTGAAATGCAGAAATTACAGGGAGAAAGAAAAATGGGTTGATGTAAAATTTATGTTGAGGTAACTGGAAATTTTCACAAGTTCTCAGCATCAGATCCTTTGTTTAAAGAATGTGTAAAAGGGAATATTCTCTCAAAGTGTCCTTCTAAGAAAAAAAATGACTCCAAATTAAAAACAATGTTCCTACAGGTGAAATGAAGGCATGAAATGAGTGGTGGAGGGTCCTGTCATCCTGAGAGACACAAGACTATAGACCTGAATTATACCATTTATGACTCTACTCGGTGCAGCATTTAGTTTCCCAGCACAGCCATCTCACCCCACACAAACTGAACAAAGCTGAGAAGTGAGGATAGAGAGGGAGAATAGGGTCATAAGGTCGTGCGGCCAACTGTCACCAAGGCAAAAACTCATGTAACCAGTGGGCACTTTCCATCTTTCTGCCACGCTGCTGCTTTACGGAATATAATAGACAGACTTATAGGAAATACCCAAGTTCAAGGTTAGAAGTTTTTCTGCCTAGCCAGCATGGCCCAGTAGTTGATTGTCAACCTATAAACCAAGAGGTCACAGTTCAATTCCTGGTCAGGACATAAGCCTGGGTTACAGGCTCCATCCCAGGTATGAGGCATGCAGGAGGCAGCAATCAATGATTCTCTCTCATCATTGATGTTTCTATCTCTCTTTTCTCCTCTGACAGCAATAACAAATATAGTTTAAAAATAAATTTCTCTTTCTGAAGGTTTACCTCATTGAGATGAAAAGTAACGGGGGAAGGAGGGAAAACAGGAATCATACAAATTGATTGATAAAGGAGGGAACAAGGTTATAAGAAATGGGGAGGGCAACAGCTCTCTAGAGAGCAACCACAGCAAATAAAATAGATGATGTTTGTGTACGGACAAATGCACTTCTTCCCAGCCTCTCCTACTTTAATACCTCCCAATCAGTCTAAGTGGAACAGCACTCATTTTAGACTTTTCATAATAAATATCTTGCCTTTTTGCTTAGCTGAGTTAAAAATTTCCAAATTTTCCCTTCACGAGGTAGAAAAAAAAAAAAAACAATTCACCTCTCAGGCGCACTGATTCAGTAATTTATTGGAAAATTCTTCTTGCCGAATGAAGAGGAAAGTGAGGTAACCCTGTAAAACGTCCCCAGCCCTTCTGCTGGAGGGATGCTCACCTGTGAGAAATGCTCACCTGTCGGAATTAAAAGAATGGCCTAGGAGACAGAAGTATGGTGAAAACCAGACTTTTAATTTGTTCTCCATTGTACAGGCACACATGGAGTAGTGACCACAGCCTATTTATCTCCCTAGGGTGTGAGGATCCCTCCTCTGGTTTCTCATAGGCTGAGTACTATGGGTTTAACAGTTTCCTCATATGTCACCGAGGTCTTATTGTCTCCTATTGGGCCATTTAATAAAATGGGCTGATGCCTTTCCAATTATCTCCACCTCCCCCTGTCTAGTTGAGGAAGATGCCTGGAGATGGAGGGGGGTGAGGGGAGAAGGAGGTTCCACCATGATGCTGGCTCAAGTACACAGTTCTTTGTTCTTATATCTTCTTCCCTCCTCCCTCATTCTGTTTGCCCTAGGGAAACTCAGTACCCTTTTCCATTAAACGTTGACTATGCTGGAGATGGATCACAGAGGACTACTTCCTATAGGGCTCTGAGCTATACTTCAGTCTAACTTTTACCCTTCCAATTTTCCACACTAAAATCAGTACTGTCCTTATTACAGTGACAAAAATCTAATTTAAACTGAGGCCCTTCAGCCAAAACAAGCAAACAAACCAACTGGGGAAATGCCCTTAGGTGAGGCTGAATCTAGAAGTTCAACAAATCATTAGGTGTCTCCCTCTTCAAACACTTGCTTCTGTGTCCCCTACTTGGACAGATAAATATATATATATATATGAAAACTGGAAACTTGTACATGTACATTTTATGTCTATAGTGTAGTCTGGCTATCTATAAAATCAAGATAATACTAACCATGTAGAACTTATATGGGAGGAATAGTTAAGAAAAAGCCTCCAAACACATTAAATTTCAGTATGTTACACACACACACACACACACACAAATATATCCTATATAATAAAAGGCTAATATGTAAAGCGACCAAACGGTAGAACCA
This sequence comes from Murina feae, assembly GCA_004026665.1. Classification (NCBI taxonomy): domain Eukaryota; kingdom Metazoa; phylum Chordata; class Mammalia; order Chiroptera; family Vespertilionidae; genus Murina; species Murina feae. The sequence continues at coordinate 9,137 of PVJC01017828.1, forward strand.
GCCACTATGATGTGCACTGATCACCAGGGGGCAAACTGTCAACACAGGAGCTGCCCCCTGGTGGTCAGTGCACTCCCACAGGGGGAATGCCACTTAGCCAGAAGCTAGCCTCACCCATGGGGAGCAGGTCTAACCTGTCAGTTGGACATCCCCCAAGGGTCCTCAGACTTCAAGAGGGCATAGGCCAGGCTGAGGAACACCTCCCTCCCACCAAATGCATGAATTTTGTGCACCAGGCCTCTAGTATATATGATACACAGGTATAACTGGAAAATTCATAGAATGTGTTGATTTCTTTTCTTCTCACCTTTTCTTTAGATTCTTTCCTTGCCCAATACGACAGTATATGTGTCCTTCTATTAATCTCCTTTTGCTCTGTTTCAGTCTAAAATGATCCATGTTTATGAGTAATAACCTACCATGTGTTCTGGACCTTTCACATCTTTCTTCCTGATTCCACAACTACTGGAGGGTAAATACCCGAAGGGAAGCCATCTACTCCAATGTCCTGCCTCCATCCTCCACTCACCTTCCATAGGGCATGCTTAATAGATGCTGGAATTGGAAACTGAGGATTGCATACATTTTATATATTATTTTGAATAGTCATATATAATAAAGGGATAATTAATCCAACCTCATAAGGGCTGGCATGAGAAAAATTGAAAGCCAAGTAAACTACATATTTTTTCCAGCAGAGCCTAAACGTGTTATGTTATTTAACGTATCACCACCATAAACTCACAATGTCAGACATAGACTATGACAGGCCAACAAGCAGTTAATATGGCCATATAACTAATGTGTCTATATAACCTACATTCAGTTCTACTTCCTTTGCCATTTTCTTAAATGACATGTTAAAACTACAGCCACCATAAATATTCATTTACAACATTGTCTTCCTGAAACCAAGTGGAAATGTGCATGTTTTAATTTTAAAATGTATAGCTCAAGGACACAGAGAAATGTTTAAAAGCACATTAAATAAACACATCCAAGTAGCAGAACATTTTCAAATTCTCCTCAGCAGTCCTTCCTCTACATCTGGCCTCTGAGAATCCTTATGCATTGACTCAAAGAGCAGGGTGGAGTGGGTAAAGGAAGAGGGAGCGGTGTCTTCCTTCTCTGAGTGGTGTTGTGGAGAAATGGCGAACTCACTTCTGGGTAAAGACAGGAAACTAAAGAAGAATAGAAGATTTTGGCAGAAAAAAATAGCAAATATTACTTGCTCTCTCATTTGTTTTCTAATTAAAGACGATGTCACAAAGATGCCTCTATATTTGGGACCTTGTATTTGCCTATTACTGTGAGAACATATTTCTAAAATGTAATGAGTCACTGGAATATTAAATCCTGGGAATACATGGAAATATTTGAACATAGAAATGAAGTAAGTTCCTAACATAGAAACCGAGAAACAGAGGAACCATTTTTAAATAAGAGAAGTTTAAGACAAAAAAGCTCCAAGGGATGCATTTTGAAGTTTGAAGCCATGGTTTTGGCAGCCTTATAATGGACACCTTTGGGAACTGTTTACGTTGGATAAAGGTAAAATTTAAGGATGGTCATTAATGTATATTGTGGGTATATGGGTATTAGTGACCCATAATTAAAAGAAACAAAAAAAAGTCCTTGTTCTGATTAATTTAATTACAGACCTCATAATGACTCCAGTAATTTATCTCATTAAATGTGCCCATGTAGACATTAATTCGGAATAGTGGTGAAGCACATGTACTTTAGAGTCAAACCAAAATGACTTTAGAACTGAGTTCCATCTTTTCCAACTTGTACATCCTTGGGCAATCTTTCTCTAATTTAATTTTTCTCATCTGTGAAATTAGGATAACTCTATTACTTTTCATTGTAATATCACAAGAGAAAAAAAATATATAATGTCTTTAGCATCATGCCTGGTACATAAAATGCACTGACCGATGTTGGTGATGAGTGTTAGTGGTGATAAGTACATCAGATTTTGCACCTACAGTAAGGCCTAGCCCCTTAAAGAATCTTTTTATTTAGAGTCCTGGAAACCTTTAGAGATGCTCTTTAATATCCTAAAAGAGTGAAGACTTTTTTAAAAAGGTTATCTGGAATCCATCAATATATTCATGAAAAGTTGTGGAGGCATAGAATTCCAGGACCAAGCAATCTAATCTACTAAAAGAGTAATATGCAAATTGACCCTCACTCTGTTACATCTAAGCCACCCCACCAATCAAACCACACCTATTAGCCAATCAGAGTGACTGTATGCAAATTAACCCCACCAAGATGGCGGCTGGCAGCCATGGAGCTAGAGCAAACAGGAGGCTTCCATTGCACCGGCAACGCAGGAAACTGCCTGCCTAAGCCACTCAAGGCAACGAAGTTTCAATTATAAAAGCCACGGATCTGAAGCAAAAAGAAGGCTTCGTTTCACCAGTGATCGAGGAAACTGTCTGCCTAGGCAGGCTCTGGCCTCCTCTCAAGGCAACAAAGTTTCATTTATAGAAGATAAATAAACCCCAGAAACCTGCTTCCAGCCAGCCTCGCTGGGACATTGGGTCAATAGGAGCTGTGGCCAGCCTGCAAACAGCCATCAGCCTCTCACCCAGACTGACCAGGCACACCAGGGGGGGTGACACCCACCTTGAAGGGGCTGTGGCCAGCCTGAAAACAGCCATCAGCCCCTCACCTAGGCTGGCCAGGCACTCCAGTAGGGACCCGAACCCTGAAGGGGTTCTAGGCAGCCTGAAAATGGCCCTTAGCCCCTCACCCAGGCTGGCCACACCCCTACAGGGTGAGGGTCTCCACTGGGGGACTTGGCCAGCCTGCAAACAGCCATCAGCCCCTCACCCAGGCTGACCAGGCACACCAGCAGGTGGACATCCCCTGAGAAGTCCCAGGCCGGGCTGAGAGACCCCCACCCTCCCTGAGTGCACAAATTTTTGTGCACCAGGCCTCTAGTGTTAGGAATAAAAAGAAATAAAGTCAAACATCTTCATTTTGATGCAGAAATTGATAATCACAGTGTGGTTAGCAGCATCCATGATGCTAGAGTCCTAGTCTAGTATTCTTTGAACAATAATACACTGGAAACTGCACCATATCCCACCATACTCCCAAAACACTGCAACAAACCCTTTAAGAGATGAATTTAATAGAATTAGCACCTTAAGGATACAGTAGAATTGGTGCTGATAGAATAGGTAAAAATGACCAACAAATGAATAGGCAATAAGAATTCTAGTCTGTTTCCTATCCTGTCCAAAGAAGCACCCAGTTGTACAGGCATATAAAACACAGGTTTTTTCTTTTTATTTCTAAAACATGATAAATATATATTGGAATGTTTACATCAATGACAATATAAGTATTTCATAATGTGCATTTTAAAAAGTGAACTTCCCAAGTTGAATCCCTGGTGTAAAAGTGGGAGCAAGGATAATATTAGGAAATTCACATTTTGGAGTCACCCATGTAATAGGTAATTCAGGAAGGATAGTAAAAGGAGCTGGTGAATGTTAAAGAGGAAAAGAGGTGATCCTTTTGTGTCACATCACATATGCTTCCTTCTACAATCCATACTGTGAGCAAGTGTTAATGGTTCCAGGTTACTGGGCTACCCAGGACTTAAACTCACCACTATACTCTCAAAACTGTGTACCAGCCATGAAGAACTGCATCTCTAACAGCATCTAGGAGGCAGAATGTCGCCATTCCTATAATACGGTTCAAGGTTATCTGAGAGTATCTACAATGAGCAGCTGACAAACTGTGGCAGAGACAACACATTCTGCCTTTTCCTGAGACTCAAGAGAGAGCAGTGGCCACAGTTTCTCAGTCTCAGATGAAAATGTTGAAGACTTTCTGTTCTTCCAGAGGGATGACATGTAAAAGTGTCACCTACACACATTCTCTCACTTGAGCGTCTCTTCCATTACCTAACAGGTCCGTTCTATCAGTCTGCCTACGCCAGTTTCTCTATTTACCGTTAAATTTCCTGGTACCTGATAAAACACACCAGTGAGATTCTGCTCACCTCCTCGGCCTCCCTTCTTGCTTGAATGCACACCCACAAATCCAAACTGTGTTAAAGGATATTGATGAAGTGGATGCCTTTCTGAGAACGATGGCCCAGGAGGAAAACAGAAATCATGCATAGTAAGCAATCAGGAAATGTCAGCAGACCTCAGAGAAACCCTTCAAACACACCAGGGCACCCAGACAAACATCAAAACTAATGGAGTGTTTGCAAAGAGAGGTGTGTTTGCCCAGGAAAGGGAGGTAGGAAATGAAGCGAGAAGCCAAGCAAGGCTAGATGTGTTGTTGGTGGCTGACAGCACCATAGAGCAAGAGCACAACTCACAAGCTGCCAGTCTGAGAAAGAGGCTGGAAAGTAAGTTCAGAACATAGTGGACATTGGTGTTCTTGCCTGCAATGCATTCATTTCCCCTTTTGATTATAGCCCCTTATTTTCCTTGGTGAGTTACTCTCCACTATTTTCTTTCTTTTAAAAAAAAATATTTTTAATGGTTTCAGAGAAGAAGGGAGAGGAAGAGAGAAAGAAATATCAATGATGAGAGAGTATCATTGATCGGCTGCCCCCTACATGCTCCATACTGGGGACTGAGCCTGCAACCCGGACATGTGTCCTGACCTGGAATAGAACCATGACCTTCTGGTTCATAGTTAGATGCTCAACCAGGGACCCATGCCAGCTGGGCTCTACTATTTTCTTAACAGGCTGTTGAGGTGGGGAGAGGTTAATTCCATCTAAATATCAAACATTGAAATGTCACACAGGAATCACCAATAAGAATGGCATATATACCTGGCCACAGGGATTTATTTACTGGTAAGGTTAGTCACATGATCCAAGTCAGAGCCACCTGAATCATTGAGACATATTTCTAGGTCTTTGATTGCAAGTCCTGAGAAGCAGAGCACCTCTTTCTGCTTAACTTAAAGTTTCTGTGGGAAGCAGAGACCAAAATGATTTTAGTCATGCAAGAAAAATTGTATTGAGAGAAATAGCTGGGAAGGCTGAAAGACAGGCCTTTCTCTACTCTGGCTGTGCCAGGCTGCTGTGGAATAACAGCCTTGGGAAGCCATTTGGTCTAACTGAGAAGATCCTGAGGGGTGGGCAACCTAACCCTTTCAAAGATTTTTTTCAAAGATTTTTTACAACTATACCCTTGATGTGCACTTTGGCCCAAGCCTCTTTTCACTTAAAAAATCCCTTACTTCCTAGAAGGACTGAAAACAAGAAAATTTTACCAACCCTACCCCCTATATGGCTTCTAAATGCTGTGTGAAAACAACACAGTTCCTTCTTCAGTTCATTTCTCTCTCCTCCAAACATTGCACAGGGAGCGAAACTGAAGCCAACTGGAGTCTAACATTCGGCATCACTCGCAAGTTCATCATGTAAATGCCCTCTTCCCGGTTACCACTGCTGATAGTTTCACTTACTTAATTTGAGTTGTCTTTTTTTTCCCCAACTTGATCCTGCCATTCTTCGTGCTTTTCTAACTTTATTAAACCATTTGTTCATTTTTATAGCCTTGGCTAACATTTTCATCGGATTTTGTTCAAATCTAGAGTTGATTACTAAACACAGCAGATCATGTTTCTAGCTTAGAATACAGAGACTGCAGAGAAGACAATGCCAATGAAGTAAATTGAATTTGCAGCATGCTAATCAAGTAGAGACATTTCAACATTTTCCTAGAAAGCTATTATTCAGACCTATATTTATTTTCCACCAAATCACTATTTTCTACAAGGATCACACCAATAGTAATGAAGCAGAAAATTATGCATATTAAGAAATTAATGTGCTCCAAAATGGGTTATATACATTCTACCTCTTTATTGCTCATGCACTTTTGATAAGCTTGACAAATTTTAGATCTCTTTAATTTAAAATCAAGTGTTAGTTCTTTAAGTTACAGTGAAAAAAAATCCCTATCTGTCATTAGAATGGCTTAATACATTCATTAATCTGCAAAATATCATGTGGAAAATGATTTTTTTTATCTACTCCAATCACTCATTTAGTCTGTTTCAGAAAATAAAATGGCTATTTTCTGAGGAATCCAAAACTTGACTTAAGGCAAATATCTTCATAAGCCATCATAATTCCAGAGGCAATACTTAAAGATACAGCTTTAAAAAAAATAGCTTTTTCTGCTGGCCCTGGGCAGGTGCTGCTCCTGCCTCTACAATCTGCCCTCAGTTCATTCATACCTTTATGATGTCACTTACCATGTTGATTTTAATGTACTTTTTATAAGTCCATTTCCTGTAATAATCTATGAGTTACTGGAGGGCAAGTAGAATTGCTGACTCATCTTTGAATCCCCAGCTCACGACCCATCTCTGGGAATTGGCTCCATAAAAGTTGATATAACTGAGTCAAACTTTTGAGAGAGTCTAGATGGTATTCTCTCTCAAATTTTATGAAATGTGTTCCAGGCCCAACTGAGTCCCTAGGCTGGTGTTTAACCTTGGGCAATCACTCTATTTCCGAGGTTAGCATTTTAAAGAAAATAAGAATAACACCAAGTGTTTTGTCTATCTCTAATGGTTATTTTAAGAATAAGGAGGGGTGAAGTGTGGGAGAATGCTTATAAGGAAAGCACTCTATCTTCTAAATGGCTCTTCTCTGGTATTTAACGTCACAGCAGCATACCATTAAACACTTGTTAAAATGAATGATGTGGGCCTGTCATTGACCAAGGTCCATGCTAGGACAGAAGACATTAATGCAAAAGTCCAAGGCTCTGTTTCCTGTCCAAGAAGAAGCACAATATGCAAATAGCATAGTTTGAGCCTCGATTCTTCCAAAGACAATGACAAACAAATGCATCCATTCTCAATGAGTGCTATCATTCAGTTCGTGAGCATTTTCTGAGAAACTATAAAGTGGAATAAAATCCCAGGAAATAGATTCGAAAGGAAGGACTAAAATTGTGCAATATGGGCAGAGAGAGAAGTGAAGAGAAACATTAACCAATTGAGTGTTGGGATAGTTTGTTATGTAGTCATCACTGAAACATTTTATCTTTTTGTCTACACGTATTCAACTAAGTGAGACAATTAGGCATACTGAATCCAGCTATCTGAAAATGCTTTGTTGCTTTGCATATTATAAGACCATCTCATAATCATTCATCCCCTCACTCAACCTACAGTTCATTCCTTCAGCACATAGTTGTTAAGCATCTACTGTGTGGAAGGTCAACAGTAGGTATGAGAAACACAACAGTGGAGTAATGCAATCCTTGCCCTTAAAGACCTCCAAGTCCAGAAGAGAATGATGAGTAAATGAGCAACAAAGATAACAGTGTAGAAAGCATTCAAATGTGTTAAGTGGGAGATTCTTTGAAGGCGGTATGTGGGGCAGCTAAGCAATCTTGGTACCAGAGAGAGTATCTGATAAAGGAAAGTTTACAAACTGTATCTGAACTCCCTGAATTGCTCATTAAAAATGTTAATTGTAGGGCTTTAACCTAGACTTTCTCCATCAGAACTTTTGAAGTCAGGACTCCAAAATATGCATTTTTAACAAGGATCCTAGATAATCTTACTGCTAAGGACGTTGAAGAAACTTTACTCTAGATAACTGACATCTATGCAGAGACCTTCATGATAAGTAGCAGTTAATTCAATTATTATTTTCTTCTATTTGTGTTATAGATGTAAGTGATATAGAATGGGAAATAGATACCTGTGAATTACATCAGAACTCTAATTGTAATAATTTTCTTGTAACCAGCACAACACAGAAGGTTAATAGTTCAAACTCTGCCATCACACCACGTAGGTTGAAATCCTAGCTTTACAATTTACCAAGCGTGCAGTTTTGAGAACATCTCACAACGTCTCTGTGCCTCAGTGTCCTCATTTGTACCATAAGTGTAACAAAGGAGCAGGTAGGATGAAGTATGTAATATAATTACAGAGAGCACCAGCTGGCTCTTAAATACTGCCTAAGTGTCAGGAGTCATTATTAATCACGTTCTGTTTTCTCTCTGGGCCTAACATGAGGTCAGTGCTCATTTCAGGTCAATTTCCATTAGTTATCACTTACTCTTCTGCGGTTAATGTTCCTGTTGTCTTTTCTGGTGATACATAATGAACATCGAATAATGTCTTACGGGGGCGCCTGGGAGAGGTCCCCAATATTCACCCTGAAATGTGTCCGAAGGAGATATTTGTTTCCTTTGTGGTGCTGGCCACATCCTCACGCTGCACAACCTTTGGGAGGACAAAAGTTAATTTTATTCCTGAGGTAATATATATGTCCAGAGATCTGATGATCCACTTTTTTGTTTTGTTTTTTTTTGTTTGTTTGCACTTAAAACAACAACAACAAATGTCTTCCCCTTCAGTGGCACATTATGTGTTCTTCAAAATAAAGTAATTAAAAGGGATGATTTGCCAAGAGCATGAACGTCACTTTATCTTAGAAGAAACCCCTCAATGTACTGGTTGTAAACTGGCTTTTTCTCTTTTTCTCTATTCCACAACCCAAATTACTTGCCTTTGGTTACAACAATTTCTCACTTTCTTAGCCTTCAGCAGTTTGAATCCATGGCTCTTTACTAGGTGGCTGATGGAAGCCCTCTGCGTGTTGTTAATTCCTTTTACTTCCATGATCCTTTGTTAAAGGGCTTGAAACCAACTTAGATGATTTTCAATCACATGTTGTACCCAAGTCCTCTAAAACTCTGTAAAATTAGAGTGCAATTGCATAGGTTTAAAATTATGCAAGTAGAACATTTAACAATCCTGTCCAAGAGCATTTTGGATGCTTCTTTATAGTGTGCATTACTTCAAAAATTAAAACATTTTACTTACTGAATGAGGAGATACTTGAAAATTATGCTTATACGTACATTCAAGTTAAAATGGAGCGAAAAGTTATAATAGAATCACACAGTCTTATCTGGCTCAAAAAGCCCCATGGAAATACAAGTCTTCTTCACACTTAGACGTGTTTGACGACATGCATATTGTTCTGAAGAAACAGTGATAAAGTTCAGCTCAATGTGATGAAGTTTTTTCATTAGAGTTCAATGCATATGAATCACCATAAGCATGTAGGAACACAATGTTATGTGAGTGTGTGTTTTAAATTATTCACAAAGGAAACTTGCTTAGTTTGGAATGTTTATAAACATTCTCTGAAAATAGTCTGAAGAAACTTGTACTGTTTAGCCTGAAAAAGACATAGCCACTGAGCATTTCAACCGAAAGCACCTTGATGAATACTATATTATTTATCAAATTAAAGTTATAAATTATAGTTATAAAACATTCTGATTACTATGATTATCAATAGCTTCAACATGATTTAATGTTATAAAAATAATTTGCAAAGGTTTTTTGGAAAAAAGTTAAAGTAATGAAATAGTGAATAGAAAGGAGAACAGAAAAAGAAAGGAAAGGAGAGAGAGTGAGGGAGGAAGGGAAGAAGGAAAAGAGAGAGAGAAAGAGAATGGAAATGAGGGATTTTCAAATACCCCAAATGTTCTCCATCTAGACTCAGATAGTGAATTTGTATGTGGAATGACAGGCATGGAGACTTGCATTTTGTGGCAAGAATTCAGTCCTAGGGACCACCTCCTAACAACTTGGATGTACCTTTTCTGGAAAAGATCAATGAATGATGAGATCAGGTTGTTGGTAGGTGAGAGGAGAGAGCTGTGCCCTGGCAACTTGGTTCCATAGTTGTTTGTTATATGCCTCTAAGAAAACAGGACTGAAAAGTAACCAAGGCAACAAGAAATAAAAATAAATAAATAAAACAGAGGAAAGAAACAAGATAGTACAGGTAAGCCTTGGGCTGTGTGTTCAAGATTTGATTAGCTTTATGCTGAAGAATATTGTTAATGGTTTGATGATATAATTAATGCCTAAATACAGTGATTATAAAGTAATTATAATTAGACTCAATAATTAAATTTATGGATAAAAATGAGATAAAGGAAATAACATGCATACTCCATCAGGGAAATATTACTTAATGAATAATTTTACATTTAAAAAATGACGGTGTCTGTAGAAAGTCTTCACACTACTGCCTTTCGCAGCATGAATAAGGATGAATCTTCGGTGCGCATTTGCCAAACAATGGATTCCCTAGCCCAGTGCTGAGAACACCTTATGTGGGGCAATTCAACACGGGATTAAGATCACACCTGTCAGGCTGACTCGTTATTTATGCAATACATCCAAACCATGAGCCTCCTGTTCACAGTCTGGATCTTTTACAAATGCTGCCATTCATGACCATGTACTCTATGCCAGGCACTTTGCACACATTTTCTTAAATCTTTAGAGCCTCTTAGAAACCCTGCAGGAGTATTGTGTATTCCACACGATTTCTAGAAAGATATGAAGAAACGGAGACTCAAGAGAGTTTAGGTCACTGGCTCAAGATGCCAGCTGGCAGTGGTGGAGTTGGGATTTCATCCTTGCTCTTCACCTCCTACTGCCTCCCTTATAGCCCAGCCTTCATGCTATTTACAATGCTTTTCCAACCCACATTCCGGATTCTCAGGGGTATACTGAGTAGACAGATGATGGCTTTAGGTCAAACTGTGGATTCTTGACCACACCCACAAACCAGGACTTCCTGACACCTGGCCTCTGGAGGTATCACAGAGAAGATGTTCCAGCGTTGCACTGCTGACATCTGGAATCCTTTCTATTTGAGAAGAAGGATTTTTTTATGTTTTTAGTGATTTTAGAAAGAGGGGAAAGCAAAGGGAGAGAAACATCGATGTGGGAGAGAAGCATCGATGTGAGAAATATCGATCTGTTGCTTCCCATAGAAATCCTGACTGGGGATCAAACCCATAAGCCAGGTGTGCATCCTGACCGGGAATTATACCAGGAACCTTTCAGTGCACAGGACGATGCCCAACTGAGTCACACTGGCTAGGGTAGAAGAAGAATATTTTGAATGTTTAAGACACTTTAAACAGTGAATAATCCTGTTCCTCATAACTAAAGGGAGTCCTAACCAATATAATCTTTCAGGTTTTATGACTGACTCTCTGACAATAGATGATTTTTCTCTTATGAAAAAGTTATCACAGGCATACCTTAAATATGGTTTACACTCAAGAAACAGTTGTTGCCCTGACTGGTTTGACTCAGTGGATAGAGCATCGGCCTGCAGACTGAAGGGTCCCAGGTTTGATTCCAACCAAGGGCATGTACCTTGGTTGTGGGCACATCCCCAGTAGGGGGTGTGCAGGAGGCAGCTGATCAATGTTTCTCTCTCATCAATGTTTCTAACTCTCTATCCCTCTCCCTTCCTCTCTGTAAAAAAATTAATGAAATTAAAAGAAAAACAGTTGTTATTAAGGATGATGCAAAAGGAATTAAACATTAGCTTATTTATCTTGATTCACCCAGCAGGAAAACTGATTGCTTGGTAACTATAAAGGAGAAGGAAAGAATGTTAGTTTAAAAAAAACCAACACATTTTTTCATGTAGTTCTTACATAAAAAACCTGTTAATCTTAAAATGAAATATAATCTTCTGTATGCATGACTGGCAGTCTAATGCAAACAACTGCATTCTGAAGGGAAGTAATTTTATTCCTCACCCACACTGCGGAATAGAGAAATCACAAATCCTAATTTCCTGCAATAAATGTTAACAATTTTATACAGAGGCACTAGATTAATACTTTATAAAAAATGAGCTGAATATTTCCTGCCACGTTTTCTTCCAGCTAAGCAGAAATGTCTGACTTGCGAATCATCCTATAACAGATGCTTTGTTTTGTGTTTCACATTTTCCCAAGCGATGTGATTTATTGTACTATTCCGTTCGGCAGGTTTTCTTTTTTCTTACTGTAGTTTGGAAAAATAAATATTCTAAAAACAGACTGAAGGACACAGGAGCATTGCAGTGTCTTCACACAAATCTTTTTTGAGGAATAGAGAGTATTTCTCTTAAAGAATTTCATGGTGAGTTTTGTTTGCAAGTGCATCCAAAGTTGAACATGTCTTTGGGAAGAATTTTAATCTCTACTGGAAATGAGAAAATATAAGATAATTTCTTCCTCCCAATGCTCATCAGATTGAAGCATCTGTACTAACTACATTTTTAGTATTATCTCAAAATATATACACATAGTTTTCTACAGTGTTAATAATTTCCATTGCTACAAATAAAAGCTTGATGTAACACAGTGACATCTGTTTAATCTTTTGCCAAATGTTTATTAAGCATCTGATGTGTTCTAGGTAATTCTGTATACAGTTCGTTCTCCAAACATAGATTATTGGTCTATCATGGATTGGGAAAACATAGTTCTTTATCACAAACAGTCAGAAAAGCTTAAGCTTACAAAAGAGCCCAGACCTTCGGTCTTCCTTGTACTCTGTGTGTATGTGTGTGTGTTATGTATGCATATGCATTGTATTTGGATAATTATAAAATGATTAACCCATTTGTGTGCAATAAGACAAATTTCATCATCAGCAAGTTACTTAACCTCTTTGCACTTCAAGTTCACCCATATGAATAGTGGAAAACAATTATCTAAAAATTTTCTGATAATTAAAGATAATTTTCTTTAGGCTCCTGTCACCTAGTGTTAGACTCTCACAAAGTTTTTAGCAATTTATATCCCTACATCAGAAATGTTGTCTGACTTCCATCCTGTAACGGATCTATTTATTGAATTGGGTGCGAGGACGTTCATCCCTACTGAATATTCATTGTATTGAATGTTTTGGATCAAGTTCCTGTACAAGAAACCTTCAGTAATCCCAAGCTCAGAAGTGAATCCAATTATTCAATTTCTAGTGAAAAATATAAATAGGCCTCCATCCAAGACTGGTCCTTTTAGAAATAAATGCAAATAAAATGTCTGATACTGACACTTTGCCTCTCATAAATCTTCTTGGGCACAACATACAAACTGCCAAATAACTTTAGCATAGGGTCTTGATTTCCTACAACTTCTTAATGAGAATATACTATTTTGAAAAAAGAAGTTGTTGTTTCTTGCATCAGAGAGAAAATAACACCATGGAAACCAGTGCATTTCTTCCTCAAAATATGTTCAAAGACACGCACTTATCCCATGGCTTTCAACATGGTTATTCTAAAAACATTAAGACAAAGATTTTCTCATTTTTAGTTATCATAAGATTTAGAGCAAAATAACTCATGATTAATTAAGGAGGTAGACATTTTGAAATAAGTTTAATTTTCAACTGGAATATGATATGCGCTGAAAGCAAAGCAATGACATAGATGAAATCTGCCACAAAACAGCAGCCCTGCCAGCGAGACACAATAGCAAATAATCTTGCATTCCATTTCTTAAGTCCATGTGCTCATTTTACTGAAATTAATTACCAATTGGATTCAATATATTATCATTCTGTTGGTATGCAACAGTGTGTCTGAAAAGAGTCACTACAACAATGGAATTCACAGATGGGCCCAGAGGGTGATGGCGGTATGACGCAAATTCTAAACATAAATGCCTAGGTATTCATTATCCCCTGAATTTTCTCTCTCTCTCTCTCTCTCTCTCTCTCTCTCTCTCTCTCTCTCTCTCTCTTTCTCACAAGCCTTTTGATAATAATGTCACCTTTAATAAATAACAGATGCCCCGAACAGCAGCTTATTTGGAGGAAGTTGTATTTGATATAATAGTGTTTTTATTGATGTGTTAAGACACAAAGGTAAACTCACATGCAAATTCCTATCAAGAATGAAGACAACTGAAATCTCTAAGACTACCTCTTGGAAATGAAAATAAATTAACTAAAGGATGATATTTGGTCAAACGTTTAAGGCTATAAATTTGAACATATGGTGAATATTTCAATAATTATTTTTCTCCAGACCCAAAAGAAAATGTAATTCTTTGCAGATTAAGACATATCTACTTTGCACATGGCCCACCTGGATTGCCCGCTGTTCCTCCTCACATAAATAAAAGGGGTAAATGAGATTTGGAAGTTGCCTTTGTCTGCACACAAACTTTTGAGATAGGACATTCTTTTTTCTTAACCTGGGTAGGGCATTAGAGTTCCTATCCAATAACCCCTAGCACTCAAATATTTCTCTTGTTTTTATTTCTGCTTCATTAAAAGAATAATTTCACAGAGCTAAAGAGTAAATGAAACTAATGTATTTTCACAGTTTAATTGAGCATTTTATATACTTTTTTGACAGTTCAGTCTTAAATTTAAATTTCCTTTCCCCACCATAAATTATAGAGCATATATTGCCATCTATTATCCTTCTGAAATAACAATTATTCCAAGATCATGAAATAAACAATGTTAAATCAGACAGAAGAAATGAAAAAGTTTGTGCAAGTTGGTATTTTGGAATTTCATAATGTATCAAACAGCTTTTAGCTGAAATTTATAGAATCATCAGTTAAAAGTATCTTAAGATCAGTGCTTTTATCATTTCAACTAAAAGATCCAGAGAGTTTCAGGTTGAGCTAATTAGGAAGCATAGTGACACTATCTGTAACCCATCTTACCACCCAGCAACTTTAGTATGTTGCCCATAATCCTCAAATTTATGCCCTCATTATCACAAAATGGTTACTGTTCCAGGCATTATACATTCACTCACCTAACCATGCTGAAGGAAGAAAGTGGGAAAGGCTCAAATTCATCTCTTTTTCAGAGTCCCTCCCAACCCCTATCACTGATTTGTACTTTTTAAAAAATATATTTGTATTGAATTTAGAGAAAGGGATAGGGGTAGAGAAATAGAAGCATCAATGAGAGAGAAATATTGATTGGCTGCCTCCTGCACACCAGCTAACTGGGGACCAGCCCGCAACCTGGGCATGTGCCTTGATGGGGAATCGAACCATGACCTCTGGTTTATAGGTCCATGCTCAACCACTGAGTCATGCCAGCCAGGTTACTGATACTTTCCCTGGGTAATTTGCATGAATTAGATCATAATTTTATGTCCTAAAACCAAAGAATCCTGAGAAAACCAGCACAGTATCTGGCATTTCCAGCCTTCATATCATGGACTTTTAGCAAAAAGAATGAACTGGGTGTCAGTCAACTATGTTGAAAACATAATAATGAGAAAAGGTAGAAAAAAGTTCAAGGATCTGTTTTTGTTTAAATGGTGCAAACAATTACCTTTATTTTTCAGATTCCAATAATCTGTAGGAAGGGTCCTATATTACATATAACTAGAAATAGGAAGTGACCCTGAAGGATTTAAAGAACATGAATTAGTGGGATCCTACAAAAGGAAAAGTGAACATGGACATGATGGTTCCCTTATTCTGCATATCTGATTGGTATGCTTTGATTAAATAAGTAGAAAATTCAGCATTTAAGAATGCCTTGAAACACAGTTTCAGTTTAGGATTTTCCATGGCAACTTGGCACAAGAGAGCTCTAAACTCCTGTGGTCTTACTTTGTAGGTCACATGTGTGGCATCCAGAAAAAGAGATTTGAGCACTGGCATTCAAATACATATGAAGAGTGAAGCCTGGAGAAATCAACATGATTTCTACTAAAAATTGGTATTAGCTAATTTTTTAAAAGTGGGCGTTCTATATTTAAGGTTTTAGTGTTTATCCCAATGACCCAAAATAGTATTTAATCTACAATTATTTCCTCTATTTATACCAAAATTTAGAGACTGAGATGTATCTTGGGATCATTTAGAATCTGAGAAGGTACCCATGAATATTTTTACATAAAAACATCACAAAATCATACAATATCATTTTGAATGGAAACAATACTATTTAAGACCAATCCTCTCATTTGAAATAGGAGGCAATGACTTATCCAGGGCCTCCTAATCATACAGCAGAAGAAGTGGGTCTAAAATTTAGCTATATTATTCCCAATCTAGTGTTCTTCACATTATATCGTCTCTGAAACTATATAGACTATTTATTAAGATGTGGGGTTTTCGAGACAGACTTGTATGGAATGCCAGCTCTACCTGTTAGTGATGGTGCAATAGAAAAAGATAAATTTAATGTCCTAAAGCCTTGGGTCCATCAACTGTCCAAGGCCAAAATATATAGGAAATACTTTGCGGGGAATTTGAGGAAGTAAAACTCAATGGCGTGGTGTTGGAAGCCCACATGTATTTTTCTCCCAAATATTAGTCATTAGCTTAGTCAGACCCTTTTTTTCAGATGTGCATGGCTCTTGGGGATCCTGTGGGAATTTAGGGCTCCTCTAACTTAATATTAAACCATTTTACTGAAGTCTTGTGGCTCATTATCACTATTTGACTCTGTAGCCAGACCACCAGGGATCCAACAGCCATGCTGCCATTTTTATTTCAAGAGTATGTGGGTAACTTGGAGCATTTATTTAGGCTAAGCTTCTGCAACTATTAAATGAATAGTATAAACCTATCTACCCCACAGGATTGTTGTGGAAATCCAATTTAATATATGTGTCAGAGCATCCAAGAGCACTGCTGCTCTGACTCCATATATTTTTCTGAATTCTGCTCGACTACGCCAACTGTCAGGGCAGGTCCTTCTCAAATCCTGCCATTGTACTAATTGTCAGGACCAAGCCCCTCTGCTGGGGACTGGACCTTCTTGGACACGAGGTGGTAGACGGAGAAGCAATGAGAAGTTGTGGGTATATATAAGAAAGCCTTTATTGTAGAAGTCAGTGACCCTTTAGCTATCAGACAAAATAGTCCTTCACAGCAAAGTCCACACACTAGCTAGTGAATGAATACATCTTTCCCATAAGATCAGTAGCTCTGTACCCATAGATATTATCTAAGCAGCCGTGCGCTGCCCCTAGACTTACCCCCTCACATAGTAGCGGCACCTGAGTTCTCCGCTCTTGCCTCTCTGGTCTCTCCCCTCTCTCCAGCCTTTCTGTATTCTTCTCTCAGCAGCAGCAGTACACTGGCTGGTCAGTAGCTTACTACATTACTTAGACAAAAGAGGCCTCTAGCCAGCAGGGACATCAGTCATTTGGGTTACAGTAAGGCATGTATACGCAGTGTACTATAATTGTTGTCCTTGTACCTGCTTATAGTACCTTAGTCTTGAACATTCTGATTAAGATTTCCATGTTCAGAGTAACCTTGGCCATCTGGAGTACTATCGACAAGGCCTTTCACAGTCTGAATTGTGCCTGGCAAATAATAGGTCTTATATAAGTTTTGTTTTTGCTTTCTGTTGTGGTTAATATTAGAATTAATTGTGAAGCCATCTCACTGACATTGTTAGCCAGCTCCAGAATAAACTTCATGAACATAGCTTTTATTTTAAAAAGATCATCTGAAGTGCAAGTCATCATAGTTCTAGAAGCCCCCAGTCCCCACAACAACACAGACTGTGTGAAAGGGGAGAGTTAACTGAGCCTGACCTGGCCTTGGAAGTCGGTTTGTCAGCAGCCTTGGACCTTGTGCCTGCAAGTGCTGTCAGTCAAGGCTGGAGCAGACTCCCTGCTGCTTAGATCCCTCTTCTGCAGCCTTAGATCAGAAAAATGCTCAGACTCCCATTAAACTCAGATGTCAGCTGGGAGAATGCAAATCATCCAAAGACAAAAAGAGGCGGTAATTGATCAAATGGTTCATTTAAATGTACAAGAGAGTATCAGAGAAAGACTTGCAGCAGCAAGGCCAAACTTTGAAGAAACTAGAGACTTGAATCCCTGTTCTTTATGAAGGCAGTAAATGGATAGACTTCTTTTTTCAAAGTTACACTAGCAGACCCTCATGTCCCACACACTCTCTCCTACTTTAAAACGATGCATAAAATCCATTCTAAGGTAATTTCTCTTCTACATTCAAGAGTGAAGAGCAATTACAACGTTTTTCCAACCTCTTCTTGACTTGAGGGTCAATGAGGTCAGGAGTGGCATTGGATGGTGGCCCTCAGATGTCAGGAGCCATGGCTGCCAGGTTAGAGAGCAAATGCTTCCATGGGTGGCCCCTGACATTTCCCTGTCACACTGTAGAATTTCTACGTCCATTATATCGTAGTGTGAAAGCAAATTCCTCCTGATGTTTAGTATTTTGAAATTAAAAACTCTAGAGGAGTCATTTCTTTCATGATTTTAATAAAGAACTAATACAGCCCAACCCTGCTTTTACATTTTTTTCCTTTAATTCTTTATTGTTTAAAGTATTTCATATGTCTCCTTTTCCCCCCATTGACCTCTCCCCAGTACTCCACCCCCCGACACATGCCCTCACCACCCCCTAGTGTCTGTGTCCATGGGTCATGAGCTTATATGCATGCATACAAGTCCTTTGGTTAATCTCTTACTCACCTCACCCTCTCCTGCCTTCACTCTGAGGTTTGGCAGGAAAAGCCTAAGACACCTGTCTCCGTACAGAAAGTTAACCCCTACTTTGTTTGTTTGTTTATGTTGAATATGTTTTTATTGATTTCAGAGAGAGGAAAGGAGAGGAAGCTAGAAACATCAATGGTGAGATAGAATCACTGATCGGCTGCCTCCTGCACATCCCCTACTTGGAGTCAAGCCAGCAACGTGGGCATAAAGCCGGAAATTACTGCTATGTAATACTCACATATCAATTGTTCCAAGAATGCCTTTACAGTAGAGGTCCTGTTCAGAATCACTGGTTGAGTGTCATTGCCTCTCAGGCCCCTTCAGCTTCAGAGTCTTTCCTTGACTTCATAACTTTGACACTTTTGAAGACTGCAGGGCAGATACTTTGCAGAATGTCCCTCATGGTGTGTCTGCTGTTACCTCATGATTACAGTAGATGCAAGTTTCATTCTGTTTTCTTCTTTTCTCATCTAAATGGTTTCAATTTATCCTGTTACTAATAATGTTCACTTTATGATGACGTGTATTCAACAGCGTTTCTTCATTGCAAAGTTAACTTTTCTTTTTAATAGTTGTGTGTATGTGAAGTTACTTTGCAACTATGCAGATTCTTTTCCTTTTCTGTATCTTCGTGGATATGATTATTCAAGTATTTCAAGGGTGTGAATGGACAATCATTAAAAAAAATTCTTATCCCTAGCTGGTTTGTCTCAGTGGATAGGGCACTGGACTGCAGACTAGAAGGTCCCAGGTTCGATTCTAGTCAAGGGCACAAGCTCAGGTTGTGGGCTCGATCCCCAGTAGGGGGCATGCAGGAGGCAACTGATCAATGATACTCTCTCGTCATTGCTGTTTCTATCTCTCCCTCTCCCTTCCTCTCTGAAATCAATAAAAATATTTTTTTTTTAAAAAATGCTTATTAGTGAAGCAAAATGGTGCCTCTGTCAGTCTAAAACACGAGTGGTTCCAATGTAAAACTTGTAAACTATTTCAAACTGCTTGTTTAAGTAAATAAATAAATATATGATAAAAATGGACTGGTTCCTGGCAGGCTAGGACAATTTCAGTTGTCCCAGGTTTGCTGGAAAATAATCTGTGTACAGAGCTCAGGGAGGAGAAAAGTTCTCCGGATTCAGATCTGAGGATTTTATTTGCTCTTCCCTGGAGGGGCCCTGGTGTGTTCTAAAGGATCAACCTATACAGAGTCCTTTGCAGAATCACCAATTTTGGTGCCCATAAAAATATTTTTGAATCGACCCAGTGACATTTTTATAAGGAGCATGAAAAATGTTGCATTGAGAGAGCCAACTTCCCCAGACCCCACGGGCCTTTTCTTCAGCCAGAAATAACATTGATGTGAACAAGGGCGTTTGACAGGACAGGGTTTCAAGAACTCGTTCATGCAGGAAGTAAGGGAAGATTTATCAGCATGTGCCTGACCTTTGCCTCAGACACATTTAGATTTAATCTGTTTTATATTATGACTTTACAAGACACTCATTGAATTTTCCATCAGGATAAAATTGGCTGGGGCCACAGGCCACCTCTGAACTCAGTTTCCCCAAGAGAACATGATCTTTTAATATATATATATATATATATATATATATATATATATATATATATATATTATTTTTTAATTGATTTTTTACAGAGAAGAAGGGAGACAGATAGAGAGTTAGAAACATCGATGAGAGAGAAACATCGATCAGCTGCCTCCTGCACACTACCTACTGGGGATGTGCCTGCAACCAAGGTACACGCCCTTGACTGGAATCGAACCTGGGACCCTTGAGTCCGCAGGCCAACGCTCTGTCCTCTGAGCCAAGCCAGTCAGGGCAAGAGAACACAATCTTACTTCTGCATCGCCAGATGGAGTTCAGTTGAACTTCTGCACCCGATGGCACTAAAGGAACCTTTCAGCATAGGCCCCAAGGCCCCTTTCTGTACAATAATCCTGCATACCACGCTACTTTAGCCTTGCTGCCCTGTGCACAGCCCGGCAACACTGTTCTCTCTGGTTCTTGAGGGTGTCAAGTTTATGGCACCCCATGTCCTCTGTACACCCCTGTCTTCTCTGCAAGATCTTTCACATTCTCACTTCACAACCAAGCCTCCCCTACTTTTATAAAACTGGCTCTTTCTCAGCATTCAGCCAAAATTTCCCTTTTTATTCTTTTGTTTCAATCTGTATAATTTCCAACAAATATTTGATAGATCCTCCTAGTGACAAGTAGCTCACTATGACCCAAGTACCTACTTCATTTTATCATTAGAAAGTGATTCTTGGTAAGAAACGGCCTCACTAAGAAGGTGACATTTAAGCTGAGGATATAGAATAAATTAACTAATTGAAAGGGTCTTGGAATTAAGACCAGACCAAAAAGAAAAAAGAAAAAAAGAAAAATGAGCATATGCAAAGGTCCTGAGATCAGAAAGAACATATCACACTGCAAGAGAAAGACTGATATTCCTGGAATGAAAAAATAGGGTTGGAAACTTTGGCATTGACATCTATTTATTTTCCATCTTGATTTTTTTTTCCTCAATTCTACATAAAGAGACAGAAGGAAAATAATGTGATTTGATGTAATTTTTTAAAAGAATGTCCTGCAACTTGATGGTGGCTGGATTGGCAAATGGCCAGAGTAAGCCAACTCCAGCAATATCCCTCAAATTCCATCTTTCTCACTAAGCCCAATGAGTTTACCTTCACTCAGTCCTTCATGTCTGTGTCATCTTTACTGGCCTAGTATCATAACATTTCCCTCTTTCATAGCTAGTCTCCCAGCTTCCAATATGTGTGATGTGTGATGTGTGTGTGTGTGTGTGTGTGTGTGTCCACTCATAATCACTACTGGAAAACTCATAGGAAGTTTTAGAGTTGGTCTTGAGCAAAATTCTTGATATACCATCTACCAGTTCTATAGCCATAGGTGAGTTACTTTATTTTCATCATCAGTAAATGAGAATAATGTTATCTACTTTGTAGGATTATTTTAGTCTATTAACTTTATGATATCTACAAAGCACCTACTTAGCTTAGCTACATACGAGAAACATAATTGAGCCGTGGCTCTTAAAAGTTATTCTTTAAATTCCATTTTAAAAAGTGGATTGCATGGCTCCTCTGATAGACAGGATTGCCCAGGATTAACCCAGACTTGAGTTAGAAATGATCCCACATCAAAGCTAGATGGATCCCTGCAGCAAACTGCTACTAACTCAGCTTTTCCACCCTGTCTCTACCCTCCAGGCCATTCTCACTTTTCCTATCTCTTCACAACTCCGTGCCTTTTGCACATATTATTCATTCTCCCCTTAGTGTCCATCTCTGGTTATTCACCTGGAAAACTCTAAGGCATCCTTCAGAACCCAGAAACATTTACCCTTTCTGTAAACACCTCCCCAATTCTCCTGGGGAAAATGAATCACCACCTTTGTGTATACCTACACAGCCCTTGTTAGTAATTTAGGGTGTTTCTTAAGTTATTTTAATTTTGTCTACTTACATAACTCCATTAGACTGCAAACATTTTGAAGGCAGGAAAACAGAGATTTTCCACTTTCCACGTGAGTAGCCCCACACTGAATAGTATGTACCTATCAAGCTTAATGGGCATTTGTACAAACACAAACATTGTTTAGTACCGTTAAGGGCCAGCCCAAGTGCTTGACCCAAAGATGAGAACTATACTTAGGAAAAGCACTGGCTGGAGGAGAGCTAAGCTTTTGAGACTCAGAAGCTCTGAGTTATTGGTGGCTTTACCATCATATGGAAATTCCCTCTCTGAGTCTCAGTGGTTTAATCTTTAAAGTGAAAGCAGTAATAATTCCTCCCATAGGATTGGTGACACACACAAATAAAATGACATTGTGGTTGTGGAACCTGAAAATTTAATGCAGCTATTGCTTTTTTGACACACCATCCTATGTTTTTATGCAGGGAACAATCTAATTATGGCACTACAGCACACAGAAAAACACATACAGAAAAATATGCATTCAAATACACCTAGAAATAGAGACAAAGTCTGGTTACTCTCACAAGCCCACCGAATCCATGGCCACATTCCACATTTGGAACAACTTCCTCTGAAAGAAAGCAAACACCTAGCTGAGCAACTTCCCCACATTGAGACAAATAGGAGAGGCCAAGATTAGTCTCACCACAAAGCTCACCTCCAGCCCAGTGAGTCACTTCTGAGTGGAATCTCACAACCCAGAGCTTTGCTCTGGGGAGCAAAAGGTTTAAACTCCACACCAACCCCTGCCCCCAACCTTTAAAACCCACACTAAAGAGATAAGCCTCCAAGACACAGAATTTAAAAATGAACAGGGCTGGCTGGCATCCACAAAATCTAGATCCATAGACTACAGCAATCCGAGAAATGGCTCTTCAAGGGCTAGCACCTTGGAATTCACACCCCCCTCCCCAGGGTCCAGCACAGAAGCAACCTCTCTAAGGGTGCCTAGACTTGGTGCAGGAGAAGGTCATCTGCTTGTTTTGGAGTTTTGGCCTGAAGGGCAAG